>JAJPUD010001429.1:256625-284297 GCA_023553655.1 Myrmecobius fasciatus | reverse complement strand
ATGAAGGTTCTATTCAAGTCCTTAACTTCCTTCTCTCTTCCTTATCTTTTTTTTTTTTTTAAAATATTGCTGAGGCAATTGGAATCAAGTGACTTGCCCAGGGTCACTTAGCTAGGAAGTGTTAAGTGCTGAGGCCAAATTTGAACTCAGGTTCTCCTAACTTCAGGGCTGGTGCTCCATCCACTGCACCACCCATAACTGCCCCTCTTGCTTATCTTTTAATTGGATTTGTCTCACTTTGTTAATTCTGTTCTTCAAAGACAGCTGAGCTTTTCTCAAAAAAGGCCTTTTCTTAAATTAAAGCTTTTTATTTACAGAACATAAGAGTAATTTTTTCAACAATGGCTTTTGCAAAACTTTCTGTTCCAAATTTTTCCCTCCTTCCCTCCAACCCCTCCCCTAGATGGCAGGTAGTCTAATACATGTTAAATATGTTAAAATATATGATAAATCCAATAAATGCATAAATATCTATACAGTTATCTTGCAGCACAAGAAAAATCGGATCTAGAAAGAGAAAAAGAAAAAAAACCTGAGAAGGAAAAAAAAAATCAAGCAAACATCAACAAACAGAAAGCATGAAAATGGTATGTTGTGGTCCACACTCAGTTCCCACAGGCCTCTCTCTGGATGTAGATGGCTTTCTTCATCGCTGAACAATAGGAACTGGTTTCAATCATCTCATTGTTGAAGAGAACCATGTCCATCAGAATTGATTATCATATAGTCTTGTTGCCGTGTATAATAAAAAAGCTTTTCTGACTGACTCAAGTCAGTCACTCAATTCAATAAGCATTTATTAAGCATTTTCTATGCATTATAATTTTTAATTATAATTATTAATATTTTCTATGCCAAGCACTGGGGATATACAATGAAAGGCAAAAATGTGATCACTGCCTTAAAGAAGCTTATGTTCCAATTTTGGAAACAATATGTCAAAAAAAAAAAAGTATATTCTAGATATATACATAGGCTTAGCGGCTTTGGGGAAACAGTTCCAAATTGTTTTCCAGAAACAAACCAAAAACTTTTTCCTCTCAGATAGTTATTGATAGCTTGGATTTCTTCCTTTGAAAACTACCTATTTCTATTATTTGATTATTTACTTATTGGAAAATGGCTATTATTCATAGAGTTGAATGAATTAATTATATATCTTAGATATGAGATCTTCAGAGTAACTTGCTACAAGGATTTCTTTTCCCATTTAACTGTTTCCCTTCTATTATTAACATTGGTTTTCATTGTACCAAAAGCTGCACACTCTAAAACTGGTTTTGCTGCAACACTATTTCCTCAAAGACCCAAAGCCAAAAGGAGACACTAGCAAAGTCCTAAGAAATACTATTATGAGACAAATAAAATAAATATTCCATACTTTCTTAGCCTCTCTATTTTACAGAAGAAGAAAAACTATGGCACAAAGACTAAAAGGGTTTGCTCTATACTTTACAGTGAGCACCTGCATACCTAGGGGAACACAAACTCTTCACTAGATCAACTTTGCAGAGGGAAAAAAAACCTTTTGGTTCTCTCTATCCTTTTTACTCATTTAAGTCTTCCTCTTTTTCAAGTTCTATTTTCTACACATTTTTTTCTTCCTAGGTATGGAGTACAGTTTCATACAGGGGTAGAAAAAGGTTTTATTTTATTTCCAATACCATTCCTAACAATAACATTGTGATTGCCTTTCTGGCCAGATACACATTGAACTGATGCCTTCAGACAGTAGTCTATGAAGGATATCAGGTCCTTTTTCTGGGCCAGAAATCACACTGCTAAGTACAACATCCTTATGAATTATCTTGAACTTACTTGCACAATATCACCTTTAACTGCACTCACTATAGCTAGATATTTTTGCAGCTTTCTTCCTGTAAGCTTTGGCATTTCACCATAAGAGTTTGGTACAAATGACAAAATCTACTTTATTTCCCTTTATCCCACTTCTCATAGCTCATTTATTAAAATGTTTTTTAAATCAGTTCATAACACTGATATGCCTATTAATCATCTGCTAACTATTATAAGTCAAATAAAATAGGTATGGAGAAGAAAAGCAGGTCACATTGGTTGTACTTTCCCCTAAGAGCTGCTCAGTGCCCTAAGTAAGAAAATAAATGCAATAGATTGTTGCCTCACATAAAATTCTAAAATCACTTTGAATCCTTCCTTTCTTGAGTTTGCTGTACTTTCCCACCTATGAGGTTCATCTTCAAAATGTCATAAGGAAGATTTTGAAGAAAGTCCAGTCTCAAAGAAAAATTTTATCCTTGTTTAATGATTGAAAAGCAGTCCCCTCTGATGTAGCAGATGGTTTTAAGAGTTGGTATAGCCAATGGAATACATTACCTTCAGCCAACCTAATGATAAACCTCTTCAAAATTGGCCATAATCACTCACTAAGGTCCTGCTGCTAAACCATGATATAGAGGTGGAAACTGATGCAACTCTGGGACTAGTGAAAAGAATTTTCTTTTCACTAAATTATAAGTACTAAAGTAGCAGCAGCAACTCCAACAGTTGAGAAACTGAGATAAAGAAAAATTTAAAGTAGCTCACCCAAGCCAGATAATAAAGGTTCTAAAACAGTACGCAGGGGTCTTACATGACGACAGATTATGCTAACTCCTAATCAATGCTTCTTCCATAAACTGGAGGAGAGAAAATAGAACAATTTTTAACCTACACAGGGTTCTAAAACTGCAACAGGGACAACAGCTACCTGGCATATAGTCAGTACTTAATAAATGCTTGAATAATAGATGGCTAGAATGGTTACTATCTAAAATCTAACAAGAACCTTTCCTCTCAAAAGGAGCTGCAATCTGAGAGGCAATCCTTGGATGGGGTTAACATTTGGTATACCCTACAGTCTCTTAACCTCTCTAGGTCTTAATTTCCAGTAAAAGTAAAGGATTGGGCCTGATCACTCTCAACTCTATAGCTATGTATATTAACATATGGATTTCATCAGTATGATTCCTACATTTAGTAATCTCTCTAGGAGTTTTTATTCTGTTAAGTTTTTTATAAAGGTTTTCTCAAAAACCCTTAGATAATTAACATACTGGTCTTTCTCTTATTCTTTTAGTATACTAGGAGCATCATATCATATTAGCTATCTGATTTTATCCTTGATACCTAACCATCTCCTTTTACAAATCCAAACTATCTGTGATATTGATTTTTACAATACTTCTAAGATATAAATCTTCTTTAGCCTTTTAGGTTACTTGGAAATTTAACTCCTATGAAATTCCAGTGCTCCATGACTTATAACCATAAAACCATAAAACATTAATAGACATATGCCAGTGTTGTTGTTGTTTTGTTTTTTAAAGATGAGGTGCTTGCTGAATTTGAGTGCTTTGGAACCACTGAAGACTCTGTGTAGTTTCCTAAATGAAATCCTGCTGGATTTCTTCCTACTATTCAATTCCCAGCACAACTAATTATCTATAGTGTTTATATAAGATAAATGAATTGAAGTTGGGAAGACTCGTATGAATTATTATAAGAGTGAAGTGAATAGAATCAGGAAGACACTTTATATATAACAACTATACTTTGAAAAACCTAAGAACTCTAATCAAGACCAACTATAATTTCATATGACTAATAACAAAGTTTGCTGATAGTCTTGACAAAGAGTGAAGTGATGGGCTCAGGGTGCAGAATGGGACATATTTTTGAAGGTGACCAATATAAGAAATTGTTTTGCTTAGCTATGCATTTGTTATCAGATTTATTTTTATTTATTTATTATAAATATTTCTTTTCTTTTGGGGTGGAACATGGTAGAAGGAACAAGAGATAATATTTTTGTTCAATAAAAAATTGAATTTACATTTTAAAATTAATAGATTGATGCATGATTTGATATATTATCCATCCAACTGCATGTCAATCTGAGCAAGATGTACTTTTCAACCACTTTACTTTTTTAAAATGAATGGTTAAATCAACCCTTTTCAGGTTATTAGATTTTATCCTTGATAACTTATCATCTGTGACTGTGAATAATAAGAAATCTTTCTTTTGTTTAGATTGTACATAGGACATCTTTTATAATGTGGTAGAAATTCACTAAAGAACTATTCTATTGTAACAGTGAAACATTCTACGACCAAGGAACTTACATTTTATTGAAAGGAAAATATCACATACACCAATAAACATAAAAAATATACAAATACAAAATAATTTTGGGATGGGAGAATAATAATATATAAGATGAATTAAGAAAAACTTTGTACTAGAGCACCTCTGATTTGAGCCTTGAAAGAAACCATTTTCTCAGAATGGAGTAGATCATGGATACAGAAAGGCAAATAGATAAGAAATTCACGAAGGAGAGAAATGTGAAATCAGCCTAGAAGAATACATGAGAACTAAAGTTGTTGCTTAGTTCTTTTTCAATTGTATCCAACTCTTCATGCTCTATTTGGGGTTTTCTTGGCAAAGATACTGGAGTAGTTTGCTATTTCCTTCTCCAGTTCATTTTACAGATGAGGAAACTAAGGCAGACATGGGTAGAGTCACACAGCTTGTGAGTATCTGAGGCCAAATTTGATTTGAGGAAGAGAAGTCTTCCCGACTGACTTTAAGCCTGGCACTGTCTCGTATGCCACTGAGCTGTCCCCACAACCAGATTGGAAGGAGCTTCAAACTAAACTAAAGAGTTGGTATGTTGTTCTAGAGGCAACAGGGAGTCACTGGAGAACCTTAAGCAAAGCAGTGACCTAAGTCATTAGGTAAGGGCCATGCTAAGGGAGTCGAAGCTCTGTAGGTTAGGGCAAGGAATCACTTATCAAAAGAACTTTTAAAAATCTGAGTTAAAAAAGGTTAAAAACCCAAATGAGTTATTAATTCATGGTATGGGGACCATCAGACCAAGAATAATACAGAAGAAAAGGAAGTCAGGAAGAATACAGCTATGAAAAATATAATCCCTAAATGCTGATTTAGAAGCAGTACAGTTTAGGCAAATGAAGGAGTAGCTGAATGCCCCTCACCAGGAGGCATAATCAGATATTCCTGAGGACTAGGAATTGCTCAGATAGGCAACAGTTTTTAGTAGGAGTCACAACGGCAGTGAGGAGGGTCTGGAACTATTCAGACTCCAGAAACTGAAAGGGAATTCAGAAAAAGAAGTCTTTGGTTTTAGGAAACATGGGTAGACTGGCAGAATTCAAAATCTTGTGTTTGGATATCACAAAACATTTATAAAAGAAAAAAAAAAAAGAGAAACAAGTGACACCAGGGAGGGGCTATTTAATGTGCTTAACTTATGCCAAGGTAAGTAACATGAGATTATATATATTAGCTATCATTTGTACCCCAAAATTCCTTCACATAATACTGTAGTAATGTTATACACTTGAACCTATCATACAAGCTCTGCTACAGCAGGTAAGGTAGAGAATTCACTAGAAAAGAGAAAGTAGGAAAAATGTGATCTCAAAGGGATTTGGTATTTGAAAGAAACTTCCTCATTCAGTTTTGAGTTGTAGAAGCTCTGCTTTGTCACAACTCCCATTAAAGCACTTTTCCCATGTTCAAAAAAAAAAACCAGCTTAACTTTCTGAATATTATTTTTTGCCTGGGCTTAATCTTAGTGTTTTAAAAATATCTAAGGTATTCTATGGTCACAGAGTTATGTACATATGCATCAGATACAGGACTTAAAAGTATTTCTGATTCCAAGTCTAGTCCTCTAGATTGCTTCTCCTTTAAAGAATTTGGGAGGTGGTAAGTGGGGGGAAGGGGAAGTACAAATGCATTACAAACATATATGAACTTATTCTATGAATGAATTAACATGTAAGGAGCTTTGCAGACTTAAAAGGCTATATAAACATTTGTTTTTATTATGTCCAGCATCATTCACAAATGGTTCAAAAGTCTAAAAGGCAAAACAGATTACATTACCTTATGTGTTAAGGTTTGAAACTATCTCCTTAACAAGAAAAGAGGCTTTTTGTTTTGTTTTGTTTTATTTTCACATAGAATGAGATTCTGGCTCTTCAGAGACAGTTTTCTACACTGCCTCTTTAACAAATAGCCATTTGTGCCAAAGGAAAATAGTCCTATAAAAACAGAATCCTCTAATAAGAGCTAGCAGTTTATGTGACATAGAATTTCTGAATGTAAGAGATCCTGGGACTAGGGAGACCTCAAATATCAAATGATGAATAGCAGCTAGAAAGGATAAGCAGGATGAGGGGAAGGATCTCCCAAAGTAGCATGAGACTAAAAGGATCATGAGTGAAGAGATCATGTCATTCACTGATGGACATCTTAATGCCCAGTCCTACTTCCTATATAACCAAAGGGATTGGATTAGCTGTTTGACAGGAAGAAATAAGTCTTTTGAACATACATTTCTCCCAATTAAAATAGGCTCTGATCTACCTATCAAGGCATACTTAGTTTCTGCAAAGCTCTGCTTCATGAAATAACAGCTATTAGCATAGCATAACCCTAGACTTCCATATGTGAAACAATACAAAGTTTGTAAAACAAAACTTATATTGATTTAATTAAATAATGATTGGACATACCAAGCCACTTTGTATCTTTGCATTAGTGGACATACTGCAGAGCAGTCAACTCTGTGGATAAATGAAAAGTTAAAAGCTAACTGCAAATCATCACTTTTCAATAATAAATAAAATATCAATCTAAAGTAAAAGCTAACTGCAAATCATCACTTTTCAATAATAAATAAAATGTCAATCTAAAGTAAAATATATGCTCCAGATACTCTGCATTTATTATAGTGATTATAGCTACCTGGATTGGGCCAAACTACTACTGAGAGAAACATAACAATCCCTGAGGCCTGGACAATCATCTGCCTGTAAGTGGTTGAGTATACATACAAGACATGACTTGGGTCTCCAGTGTCTGGATCCACAAACAATTCCTTCTCCTGGAAAATATTTTTGACAGAAAGAGCAGATTTTCACTCCCTATTCCCCAGACACATTCACAATAGGTCAAAGCAGATGTCTGCTTTGACATCTAGCCCAGAGATTATGCCCTGGAAGTTTTTAATCAGTGCTTCTACTCTGGGGCCCCAGTAACCTAGAGGATGATCGCCACGCCAGACTATTTCAGGAAGATCCCGCCAAGTTTCATTTCATCCATTTCCTATTCCTCAGTCATCACAGTGACAGTCAAGCCAATCAACTTACCAGAGCCTACCCAACTCCCTGCCACCTCACCCCGGCCCCTCCATTCCCAACTCTGGAACCACAATCAAATAAGCTTTTCCATTGTTTTCCATTGAAAGAGTATTTTAATCTATTCCTCAATGGTATGGATCTTCCAAAGTATCCCCTCCAGAGTGCTCCTAGTTTGCTACTACTCTTCCATGTACTTCTGCTTCCTCCTATTATAATGTAAGTCCTTTTGAGGGCAGAAACAAGTCTTGCTTTTCTATTTATCTACCCAAAGCTTAAAACTGCTTGATAAAGAGGAAGTACATAATGAATGCTTTCCCATTCACTCATTTTCCAAGATAAAGATGAACTCAACAGGCTTAAGAAAGCATGATTGGACCTCAGGATATGAATTCTAATGTCATCTTTGCCCATGAATCTGTTTCTTCATTGATGAAATAAGGAGGCTGAATAAAACATGAACCTTCCACCTTCCATGATTCTGAAATAAACTCTCAATACAGCAAACTTTTATGACTTCATCATAAACCTCTTCCTTTTATCTCATACCTATCTTTGTAGCCTTCTCTGGCCTACACTCTTCTTCCACTTTTGTGCATGGCACTTTCTAGACACCATAGTTTTTTTCTCCTGCCTTACCTCATTATGCCTGGAATCTTCTTCTTTGCTACCTGTCTTTAAAAACTCATAAACTTTCCCTCGAGTTATCCCAACAAGAAATGATATCTACTTTCTATGAAGTCTTATATCATTATGCTTATGTATAAGTCTTAATGAGTTTGTCACATAAACCTATCTTACCTCCCTTAGTAGGATATAAGCTCCTTAAGAGCAAGAACCATCCTATCCTATTTAATTTTCTATTTCAGCACCTAAGAGTATCGATATGTATGCTTTTGTTTATGTATTAAATTGCATTTATTTCCAAATATATCTCTTTTCCTTAACAATTGAGCTTTCCCTTGTAGCAAAAATTCAAAAGTAAAAAATAAAATTCAAAATATTCTACCAAGACTAAAAAGATGCACAATATTCCAACTCTCATAGTCCCTCTGTCCTGAAGTATAAAAAGGGAAGTGCATTTTCTCAGCTTTTTTCCAGAGTTTTTCAGTTTCATTTCATTTTTCCTTCCATTTCCATTGCATTCATTGTGTATATTGTTTTCTGGTTCTGCTTATTTCATTATACATCAGTTCATATAAGTCTTCCCATGTTTCCTCTTTCATTTAGAACAATAATATTCCATTCCATTCATAGATCACAATTTGCTTAGTCAATCTCCAATTAATGACCACCCACTTTGTTTCTAATTCTCTGCCCCTCCACACACAAAAAAAAGTATGTTTCATGCATAGTTCATAAGTATTCATTTATTTTTCAAATCTAAAATTAGACAACAGCAGACTTGGAATCTAGCTTATGTACTTAAGACAGTCCAGCACTCATGTTATCTTGCCATTCTATAGAATGAATTTATAGATCTAATTCAGCCTAGCTTCATAATGGGAAAACTACAACTTCTAAAAGCCTTTTCAGGACAAGCTAGTTTTTTTTTTTTTTAATTTTATTTTATTTGCATAACATATGTGTGGGTAATTCTTCAACAATAACCCTTACATAGCTTTCCGTTACAAATTTTTCCCCCCAACTTCCCCACCCCTTCCCTAGATGGCAGGATATCCACTACATGTTAATTATGTTAAAATATTGGCAAATCGAATATATGTATACATATTTCCAAACTTATCATTGTTGTGCAAGAAAAATCTTATCTACACAAACGATATATCAGATAAAGGAAACACAATGTAAGCAAACATCAATCAAGGAGTATGAGAATGTTATGTTGTGGTCCACATTTCGCATCCCTCTCTCTGGGTGTATATGGCTTTCTTCAGTGAACAATTGGAGGTGGTTTGAAACATATCATTGTTGAAGAGAGCCATGTTCAGGACAAGCTAGTTAAATATAATTTTGATACCAATTGGACATTCACTTTTTATTTAAAAAAAAAAAACCAAACACCTGATGATTGGAGTGAGGGAGGAACACAAATTTATCAATGCATTTCTTAAGTACCACCAATCCTATGCCAGGTTTTCCATAGATACATACTTTAGAAGTATGTGCATTCAATACCAATTCATTACTTGGTTGGTTGGTTGTTTGGGGGGAAGTAAAAAGATACAACAACATAAAACAAATTTAAGACAGTCTAAGCTTTCAAAGAAGTATATAGTGAAAAGATCTTGATCTCTGGAGGCACAGTCATGTCTTAGAAATTTTCTTGATGAATAGAGCACCAGCCCTGAAGTCAGGAAGACCTGAGTTCAAATCTATTCTCAGACACTTAACATTCCCTAGCTGTGTGACCCTGGGCAAGTCACTTAACCTCAATTGCCTCAGCAAAAAAAAAAAAAAGAAATTTTCTTGATGATCTTGGGTATCTTTTTCTTATCTATTCATGGAAGTAAATAACTAATATGACACTCAATCTAAAATCAACAGCTGGCAGATTCAAATCAGAGGGACTACTTTTAGTAGCAAAAATAGGAAATTTTAGTATTAGGAAATATTTAGGGAAAAATGGGTGAAAAGGGACTCCTATTTTGTTTTCTCCCTGAGTAGTTGGCAGTCTAGTCAGATGTTCATAAGGTTTATAAGGATGCAAACAGAACTGAACTCCAAGAAATGCCTAGACTCCCTTGCTTTAGCACCACCCCAAATGAGATGAACTAATCACAGAGTCAAAGAATGGTTGGAGACTCATTTCTTGCCACTACTAAAACTGCAGCTCTATCAGATCTTGGCTCTGCCTACCCAGAGCCTATTTTACCCTTCACATTCCAATCCTCTGGAATATATATTTACCACCTTTAAGGCAATGGGAAAGCAGGATTCAGCTTAGGGGTATTACTTTATCATCAATTTATTTGGAATGTATACATTCTACATTTATCATCATAAACAGTATACTTTAGCCAAGTTGTAAGTTCTGGAAATAGAGGGTGAGCAAAGAAAGCATAATATAACTGAAACCTTAGTACTATGAAAACTTTTATTATTAATCTAATAAGGCAGTCCTTGACTTGCAAATACTCAAATTTACAAACAATTGTAGAGAAAACTAAAAGGCAGAATGAAGTCTGAATCAAGAATTTCCAGGCTGGGTTTCCATAGGGGCAAATATCTATTATTTGGCAATCTTGAATATCTAGGAAATTCAACAACATTAAATGTATTATATATAGATAAAAGAAAAGGATGAAATTTAGTTATACTGCCCAGAATTATCCATTTCATTATAGCCTATATTTCTAAAATGAAAACTACTCGCGCGCGCGCGCACACACACACACACACACACACACACAGAAAAATAATCCAAGTTCATCTAACATACCACATTGAGTCACCAGAATAGGGTTTTGGTGGATTTACTTATACTACTATAAAAGACTTTGAAAGGTTTTGCCTATTAATCTAAAACTTTCTATGGGAAAGTGCACCCAGAATTTCAAAATAAAATAACTTTAAAACTTCTGGAACACAATCCACTTACTATGGGGACTATATTTATACCTTTTCTCAAAAAGCTCGAACATTTCACTAACTAAATTTTAAATATCTACCCAGAAACAATGCATAGTAGAGTCAATACTTTGACAAAGAGTAAAAAAAAAACCTGATTTTATAGTTTAAATCAAAACAAATTTATTCAATCAACATGCTCCTAAGGAAGTAGATTGTTTTTCGGGGTTTTTTGGGTTTGTTTGTTTGTTTGTTTGTTTGTTTGTTTTAAACAAATACAGACTTTCTGCCAAGATGTATGCCTTGAGTAGGAAGAAACAATCACCTCTCACAGACCTCCAGAAAAACTTAAATGTTCTCACCAGATTGAAGAATAATCAAAAAATTCATTTAGAACTATGGTATGTGACTTCTGCACCAGAACTGCACATGAGTTCAGCCAGAAACTTGAGGGTTATAGGAAAGAGGGCCCTTCCAGTAAAGTACTGGCAGGCTCAACAGGTAGCCTACATAGCTTTGTGAAAAAGCTCTCCCCAAAGAAGAGCCAAGGTGATGATTTTCGATGTCCCAGAAGACAACAACAGGAAGGCAAACAACTTGGTCAAGCATTGTCTCAGAAGTCTTTATCACACTGTGCTGAGATGCCAGAAAGATCATTGAAGATCAAGTGTTCTGAACCTCAAAGATGAGGTCATCATAAGAATCTAATGAACCCATCATTCTACCAAAATCATAGCAATTGATGTGGCCTTGCTAAGTCCCCAAGGAATTAAAACTATGGAGGGGAATAAGTCAAAGACAAAGACCAGTATAAAAAATTACTGCGGATCTATAGAAAGTAATTTCACAACAATTCTGAGTACAGACTCAAAAGAAAAACAAATTAAGACTTTATCCAAGAATCACATAAATTTTCCCAGAAGAAATGAAGCAAGAAGAAAAAAATATTAAAGTTTGAAAGAAAAAAAATGGAAGTAAAATAAATAGCTTGGAAGAGAAAGTGTTAAACCTTATCCAAGAAATAGGCATCCTGAAAAACCTAGAATAGGATAAATAGAATTTAGTAACTCTATAAGAAAATAATATTAAAACAAATCCAAAAGATTGAAAAATACATGATATAAAAAACAAATGATCTTAAGAACCAATAATCTGCCCAAAAATGATTAAAGAAAAAGCCCAAATAGTATATTTTAAGAAATCATAAATGAAAGCTATGCAAAAATCTATTAGAACCAGAGGACAAGGTAAATATGAAAAGAACCCACCAATCACTTCCTAAAAGGAATCCCAAAGGAAAAAAATCTTGAAGAATGCCATAGCCAAACTCAAAGTGCTTCTTAAAAAAAAGAAAAAAAAATCGCAACCATTCAAAAATATACAAATATAGAGGCACAGGTACAGGAGAAATGGACATCAGATAAAAACTCAATTTTATTTGATATAGACAGAGGAGTGAACACAATTTGGTGAAAAAATGTATCAAACTCAAAAAGAACACAAATGGGGCTAGAGATTTTAAGAAGACAAAATTGGGGAGGGAATAGTTGCAAGCAATATAAACTTCTTGACTTTGAAGAGAGAATTAAAAAGGAGGGGAAAAGAAAACTAAACTCTAAAGTAAGTACCCTAGATCAAAGCTTCTTAATTTGTGGGTATGGGGCAGCAACACTAAATGTGGGGGTCCAAAAAATTAGCTAACAGTAAAATGTTCTGGCTGAACACAATGAATAAAAATTAACCCAGAATCAAATGCATAAGGGTATTTCTGGCAGCTGTGTTGCAGTTCAGTGCAATCTTGGTTCTGAACACACAACACACAACAATATATTGCACATGCATGAACACTGTCAGAAACACCTTGGCTCAGATTCCAGATTGGGAGGGGGGGGTCGCATAAAAATTTCTCAAGTAAAAAGATGCCACAAGTGGAAAAGGTTTTAAAAGCCCTGCCCTAGATTGCCTCTTACACAAATAGAGGATAAATGAACAAATTACAATATGTGAATAAAATTATATTATTCTGCCATAAAAAATTGTGAAAGATTTCAAAAGAATACTGGGTAGTATTAGGAGTAAAGTGAGCAGATCCAAGAGAACAATATATAAAAGAATAGCAACAATGTGAAGAAAAACAACTTTAAAAGATTTAAAGAATTTTATTCAGTGAAATAGTCAATCATGTCTCCAGAGGACCTATCATGAAGCTCCTTACCTACATCCTGCCAAGTGACCTTTGTAAAGGAGAAAAGGTACAGATTTTATATGTGTATATATATATACACACACACACATATATATATATATAAAATATGTGTGTATATGTATGTGTATATATGGACATGGCCATTGCTTACTTGTTATAACAATTTTTTTCTTTTCCTTTTTAATAAAAGGCAGGGAAAATTAGAAAGAGGGCAGGGAAAGATTAGCAACAGTGATAGCAAAAAGAGAGCCACTATTAACATTTTTTTTAAATGTACAGAAAAAAACAGAAGTCGGAGTAGACAAACCAGACAGCTTTGAAAATAACATGTAGAATTTATTATTTACAATTAAATGTATATTTTAAAGCAAGCAGTATGAAATGGAGTTTCATGGTTTCATATGGAGTCCTCTTTATGTTCTGCATTATTTTTAAATTCAAATTTTTAAAAAATGTTTAAAGCATTTACAAAGTAGATAAAACTCATTTAAATAGTATATTATATTGTTAGAGAGGAAATGTGAATTTGTGGACAGAAAACTGGCCTTGGAAAGTAACTCAGGGCAATTCATTTAACCTCAATGCCTCCAAACAACTAAGTTTGTGACAATCTGAACAGCTAAAGGAAGTTTCTAACCAAGTAGATCCTTACACTAATGAAATGAAAGTCTTGTTCCCCTCTCCCCACACCTCCCAAAATTAATATAACATTAATACAATCAAAAACATTTATTAAGAACTTAAAGGAAGAGCAAACAACAGTGTTTTTGTGCTACTAGTTGGGTTAGAGGAGAAAAGGATGTATTAAATAATTTTAATATATTTGGACTATACTAGTATATCATTTGGACCTGGGGAAGTATGGAACAGAACTCTGGAATGAGAAGCAACATGGGAGGTGTATTAGAAAGAGAACTAAACCTAGAGTCAGAATCTCAGAGGTGGAAGAGACTTCAGAGATTATTTATCCCTTCCACAGCATAACTGCCATCTAGCCTTGGCTTGAAATCCTACACCTAAGGCAACCTATTCTATTTTTGGAAAATTCTAATAATTAACAATCAACAAATACTTGGTAAGTATCTGCTACATGCTAAGTAGAAGAATGAAATAATCCCTATTTAAAAGGGACCTTATAATCTGACAGGAGAGACAAATACATAACCTTTCTACAGAATAAATATAAAACAAATACAAATAAATGCAAAGGATTTATTACAAAACAGTTTGAGAAAGGACTGCTAATAGTTTGGAAATTTAGGAAAGGTTTCCGCACATAGAACAAAGCTTCTTAAACAAGTTCATGAACCCATATAGATGAATGGGAGGGGTCACGAAATTATATTTGTTATCAATAAATGTTTGATCTGTATGCCTATTTTATATACCAATCTCCCTAGGGTCATGTGAAAATTTCTCAGGCAAAAAGGGGTTGCAAATGGAGAAAATTTAAGAGGCCCTGATGCAGAAGTCAATATTTAAGCTGCATCTTTAAAGAAAAGAGGGATTCTGTGAGATAGATGTGAGGAAGAAATACATGGAAGCCATTCAATACAAAATGACAATAATGGAAGAACAAATATGCTGCAAATAACAAAGGATGACCAATTTGGCTGAATCAGAACATAGAGAGAAGGGCAGCTAGTTGGTACAGTGGATAGAGCACTAGCCCTGAAGTCAGGAGGACCTGAGTTCAAATCTGCTCTCAGACACTTAACATGTCCTAGCTGTGTGACCCCGGGCAAGTCACTTAACCCCAACTGCCTCAGGGAAAAAAACCTTAGGGGAGGGTGTGATGTCAATGAGACTGGAAAGATAGACTAGGACCAGACTATGAAGTTCAACAGTTAAGTTTACATTTGATCCTAAAGGTAATAGGGAGTTGACTGAGTAGGATAATGACATGGTCAGAGCACTATCCCTGGAGTCAGAAAAACCTAAATTCAAATTTGGTTTCAGAAACTGGCTAGCTATATGACCCTGGGCAAGTCATTTTGCTTCAGTCTCCTCTGATTCCTCCTTTGTAAAATAAGAATTATCCCTAGCACTCATCTTCCAAAATATTGTGAAGATAAAAGGAGATGAAATTTGGAAAGCAATCTGTAAATCTTAGAGTGTTATATAAATGCTAGAATAGGAGTTTTGATGATGTACCTGAGATCAGGTCTAAGTGGACCTCCATGGAAAGATTGAGATAGCTACAATAATTTATGTAAAAAATTCTAAGAACCTGAGCTAACTCAATAGTTGAGTAGAAAGTGATCAGAAGCAAGAGATGTTATTGAGCAAGAAATAGTAAGATTTGGCAAATAACTGGATATGAGGAGTAAGGAAGGATAAAGAGTTGTGGATGATGATAAGAACACTTAGTCTAGGAGAATGATAATGCTCTGACACAAACAGGGAAATTTGGAATAGGGGTGAATTTAAAAAACAATTCTCATTCTCCATTTGATAAATGGTCATAGGATTTTAAAAGGCACTTTTAAAAAAGAAATCCAAGCTATCAACACCTAAATCACTTTAATAGAGAAATTAAAAGAACCCCAAGGTTCTTTCTCTTACCCATCAGACTGCAAGGATGACAAAAAAGGGAAAATGATAAATGTTGGAGGGATTGTAGGAAA
Organism: Myrmecobius fasciatus; assembly: GCA_023553655.1. Lineage (NCBI taxonomy): Eukaryota > Metazoa > Chordata > Mammalia > Dasyuromorphia > Myrmecobiidae > Myrmecobius > Myrmecobius fasciatus. The sequence continues at coordinate 268,740 of JAJPUD010001429.1, read as the reverse complement.
ATGGGAACATTTAAGACACCAGTATTAGTGCTCTGAATTAATCTCACTTTTCTAGAAATCATTTGAAGATTGCGCTCAAAAACATCACCCAGGTGTATACATCCCTTTTTTTTTTTTAATGACTACTAGACATACACTGCAATCACCACCACCACCACGACCCCCATATGAATGATAGAAAAATTACTCAAATGTACAATATTTATAGTAGCTCCTTTGTGTTGTAACAAATAACTGGAAACTAAGAGGGTGTCTATCAGTTTGAGAACTGCTAAACAAATTATAATACATGAATGTAATTATAGAAAATGACTAAAGGGAGGGTTTTAGAGAAACCTGGGAAGATTTATATGAACTGATACATAATGAAGTGAACAGAACTAGAATAATTTATAAAATAACAGGGACATTGTAAATGAACACAATTTTGAACAACTTAAAAATTCTTATCACTGAAATAACTGATCACAGAAATAATCATGAAATTAGATGATGTACCATGCTATTCATATCCTGAGAGTGAAGTGACAAACTCAAGATGGAGAATGAGACATATTTTTGGACAGAGCTGATGCAAGAATTTATTTTACCATCTCTAAACTGATAATTCTCTAATCTACCTATCCTGCCCCAAACATCTCCAACGGCATTACAGATCTCAAAGTGGATGTCCATGAGATATCTTAAACTTGCTATGTCCAAAACATCATTGTCTTTCTTCCTAACAGGGAAGCTAGGAATAGTAATTATTCCTCACTTTCTTGTTACGGCAGAGGACATCATCATCTTCTCAGTCACTCAGGCTCACAATCTAGGAATCATACTGGATTGCTTGCTATTTCTCAACTTCTTATATCCTCCGTTACCAATACCTGTTGTTTTCACCTCTGAAACATCTCAAATATGCTTCTCTCCTCTGACCCTGCCACTGATGATGAGCTCATCAATAACACCTGAATTATTGCCATAGTCTTCTAGTGGACTGGTCTGCCTCAAATCTCTCTCTCCTCCCATGCACTCTCCACTTAGGCACTGAAGTGATTTTCTTAAAGTTTAGGTCTGAGTATATTTAAAAATCGAGTTTTGTTTTGTTTTTCCCCCCACAAAGGTAAGGATTGTTATAAAGAAAATTTTCTGGTATAGTAGAAATAGAATGGTAGCCTAATTACACACACACACACAAAATTGCACTGATTGTATCTATTACAAAATCACATTATCTAATCTCAACTAAGTCCTCACCATAGCAAGGCAAATATTTTATTCCTCCCTAATGGATTTACTATATTCCAGTCCTTAGTGTTTAAAATCTTCTCTTTTGTTAAATGTCCCACAGCAACTCTTGAACCCATCCTCTCAGTTTCATACTTGAGGGAAAAAAACAAAACAAAACAAAACTTCACTCACTTGTCCTTCTCTATTACCTTCTTCCTTACTCCAGGTTAGACTAAAGACAGGGCCCCTTTTCCTAGCCAATCTACCTACACTCTGAATTGCCCTGTTATCAAACTGTTCCTATCCACTACACTGCTTCCCTGCTGGTAATAACTCTACATGCTGCCCTTGTGGAAAATCCTTAAGGAACTCTCACTTGATCCTACTAAACCTGCTGCTTCCAGTCTATATCTCTCCTCCAAATTTTATGGCTGTATTCTCTGAGAAAGATGTCTCTATGAGATATCTCCACTTCCCTCCACTCCATTCATTCTTCTAAACCCGAAAGCAATCTGGCTTCCTAAACCCTTCATTCAACCAAAAGCAACCCTCTCCAATGTTACTAATGACCTCTTAATTCCCATATTGAATGCTCTTTCTTAATCCTTATACTTCTTGACTTTTCTTTATGAATGTTCTTTAGGTGTTCTTGACATTGCTTTCTCCTGAGTATCTTCCTATTTTTCTTTATATTACTTCACTAGGTGATATCAGTTCCCTGTGGGGTCAATTCTTGTCTCTGTAGATAATTCCCAGATTTATGTATCAAACCCTAGATCTGAGCTATAGTACTGAATCACTAACGGCCTTTTGGACATTTCATATCAGACATCTCAAATTCATCATTTTCCAAACAAAACTTACTTTTTCCTTCCCTCCAAATCCTCCACCTCCCAATATTCTTAGTACTGTCAAGAGTATCACTACCCTCCCATCTTTGATTAAGCTGCCAAAGTAATTGCTCTAAATGAACATGTAAACCCATCACTCATTTCCCTGCTCAGAAAGCTCCAAGGGCTCCCTAGAATCTTCAGGATCAAGTATAAACTTTGATATTTAAAGCTCTTCATAACATGACCTTTTTCTACTTTACTTCTTAGACATACACATCTTATCTACATATTCTTATGTTCCATGAAAAGTGGCCCACTTGGAATTGACCAAATATGAAGCTCCACTTCTTTCTGTGCCTTTGGACAAGCTGTCCCTACCAAATCTACCACATTCTTCAGGAGGCCTTTCCCTACCACCCCCTCAACTTCCAATGTCTTCTTTCAGGGTATCTTCCACCCACTCTGTGTGTGTTTGTGTGTGTGTGTGTGTGTGTATGTATACACATGCGCATGCACGCATACACTGTATGTACTTCGTTAACAAATTGACTTCATTCCATAACTTATCTTTATCTTCAGAGAACTTATCTTTCTTTGTATTCCCAGATTACCACAGTGTCTGGCACATACCAAGCACTTAATAAATGCCTGTTGACTCAAGTTCTCAGAATTCCAATTTCCTCATCAATAAAATGGGTATAATGATGTTTATCCTCTCTATATCATCAAGCTACTGTAAGGAAGTATTCTGTGAATTTTAAAAAACTCCACGCATATGAGTTATGACCTTCCCACATTAAGAAAGGTTGTTTAAAGAAAATAAAACATAGAGAAAAAAGAGAAACAGGTGCTCAGGTAGAAAAATAAGACATAGCTCTTGTTCTCAAGAAACCATGTACACAAATAATTATAAAACATAATGTGATAAATTCACAAAGAAATGGATAAATCAGATGCTATGACAATTCAGAGAAAGAAGAGATCCATTCCAAAATCTATTCTAGGTGATTCAGAGAAGGACTCACAGATGATGTGGCATCTGAACCAGGTTTTAAAGGGCAGGTAGGATTTCAACTGGCAAAGGAAAACAAGTACAGTGAGCAATATGAGCTGAGGCAGGAAAGCAAAAGCAAGAAGGCTAGAGAGTGCCACATCCAATTGTGGAATAGCACAGAGTATAGATGAAAGGCTAAAATATTAAAGGTAAGAGCGGAGGCTTTTACAGAAAACAGAAGTTTGAGATGTTAAGGGTTCGTATCAGAACATGTTAAAATGAAAAGGGGTCATTTAATCCAAATTTTTCAGCTTATATATGGGGAAACAAATTCAGGAGCAAAAATGACATGAGAATGTTCACAGACTGGATTTTTAAAATCAAACTTAACAATTATAATTACAAAAAAGTAAAAAACCACAATTCATCACTATTTCATCTTCAGTAACTTTTTTTTTTGTCCTTAAGAAACTACCAGACAAACAAAACTTTGACTACAGTTTTTTAAAATAGTAGGGTTAACAATGAATTTGCTGATTTTGGATGAGCCACTGAGTGATGGGCCAGGTAGGCCAAATATACAATAGTATCCTTATGCTAATGGTGCTTTGAAATGCTCTCCAGAATCACCACTGTCAGATATCCCAAATTCCCTATAAAGCAATGATAAAGGCAAAGTGCAGCTTAACTCTAGACTTAAATTAGCCACAACCACTGAGTTTTGGTTAGATTAGGGGATTAGATTAGATGATCTCAAAGTTCAGCTCTAAATATGATTATGTTAAGTCTAAGCAAAACACTTGAGGGGAGGAAAAAACTACAAGAATATCATTCCTTAATAATGAAAATTATGAAAGAGAAAATAATATATCACATTTTCCCCAGACACAGAAGGAAATCCCCAAAACCAACTTCCAGGACACTCTCCTTTGCTAAAGATTTGTATATTATGAATTAAAAACCAAAAGATATTAGGCCCTTCTCCTAATATCCCACCATTAATATATTCCCTATTAACAAACTAATAAATAGTGAAAGTGGTATTAAGACAAAAGAGGTTTGGGGGTTTTAATAAACTTTTCCAGCAAGGCTTATCAAAAAGTTTAAGACAAATATCTATAAAAATTTTAGCAGTAGTTGAAAATACAGTTGAAATTACCCACTGTAGTTGAAAATACCCATTCAATGAAAATGAAGATCACCGGGTGCAGCTAAGTTGTGGCAGGTTTAGAGTCTGGAAGATTCATAGTTGTGTAACTCTGGACAAGTCACTCACTCCTGTTTGCCTCAATTCCTAGTTTGTAAAATGAGCTAGAGAAGGAAATGGCAAACCACTCCTGCATCTCTGCCAAGAAAATCTCAAATGGGGTCACGGAGGACTGAAAAAGCCACTGGGTAGCAGGAAAAAAAACCCCTTAATTAACAAGTTCAGATTATGGAGGCATATAGACAGACAGACAGATGGATAGATAGATAGATAGATACTGAATACTAGAATTAGATACTGGGGTAAAGCTAATTAAGCATACTAATAGTAGAAACCTTTATTTAATTGGGACCTTTTTCAGTTTCTTCCACTGACTCTTTTATTCATATTGGTGCCCTGAGCAAAGTGGCAGTTCATTTTATTGTAAGATTCAGATGTGTTAATTTTATGTTAAAGTGCTAAGTAAAATAAAAAGATATGTCACAACATGTATTGAGTTAGTAATATATTTAGAGAACTCTGTCCTTTGCCATACTAGCATATTTCTGAATCCTGGCTCTCTCACCAACTAGTTATGTCACCTTGAGCAAGTAACTTTCTCCCTCTGGGGCCCTCAGCTTCTTTTATTTGAAAAATGGAGGCGATACTTGTGCTACCTACTTCATAGAGCTGCTGTGAAGAAAGTGCTTTGCAAAATTTTAAAAGTACTATATAAACATGAGCCATTTTGTTTTAAAACAATTATACCTTTGTTAATATCTGTGTAGCAGTAGGACAAAATGTGAAATGCTACAGTCTTTGAAAGAATTAAAAATGAGTAACAGAGGAGATAATGGAACATATAAGAAAAAACTTTGAAGAAATGGTGCCAAGGGATATCATCAAAGGAGCATACAACCAAATAAAAAAAGATATGTTTGACAACAGTTCAGGTGGTCTTCTAGTACCATGGAGATGCCATAGACAAATCAAGAAAGATCCCTTCTTTTAAAATTCATGGAAAGATACTGAAAATAGTTACACAGGATGCTCTGCTTCCGTTGAGGTCTGTTTCAGTAGAAGGAATATCCAAACTCACTAAGATCATATATCCAACTGAGTATCCTACAGCATGTATTTCCCCTACCAATATTTCATAGAAATTGGTCACCAAGAAATGTAAAGAGAAAAAAAAAAATTGGCTGTAACACAGTGGTTCTTAACCTGGAGTACATGAACGTGCTTTTAAAATATTTGATGATTGTATTTCAATATAACTAGTTTCCAATGAAAAACCAATCTATTTTATTTCACTCATTTAAAAATTTTATTCTGAAGAGTCCACATGTTTTAGCAAACTGCCAAAGGGGTCCAATGTACAAAAAAGTTAAGAACTCTTTTCCTCTAAGAGATGGCTCTCTGGAAGAAGAAACAAAGAATGATAGAAAGTTATTTAAATGATACAAAAACAAAAAATATCATTAATATGTGTATATACATATACATAAAATACATAAGTATACACACATACATATATATATATATATTTAAGCTGAGAACATCTTAAACTAAAGTAGTTTAACTTACTTTAACATTTAAAGCCTCAAAAGAACCAACTCAAAAAAACATCAACTATTCCAGCTGTTAATTACTGATTATAGTAACTTATGTACCCCTAAGTTCACACTCCCAGTTGTCACTGAAGAGGCAGCATGGCATCATGGAAAGAGCACTAGATTGTGGTTAGGACTTAGGGTTTAAATTCTGTTTCCAACACTTTGAACCCTCTCTAGGCATCAGGTTCCTTATCTATAAAATGTGGAAATATCTAGCCCATAGGGTTTTAGTGAGACAAGAGCTTTGTAAACTTTTAAAAACATGGCATTATAGATAAAAAAACTAGACTTGGAATCAAAAAGATGATTCAAATTCCTGCTTCCACCCTTAATAGGCAATCACAAGAAAGTAACCTAACTTCTTTTATACCTATTTCCTCATTGTAAAAGGGGATAACTATATTAGAGGATTATGACATGAAAATGAAATCCAATAAAGCCCTCCAAATCCCTTAAAGCACTGTGTGTCACATATTATAATTTAAATACATTATCACAGAATTGGAAAATCAGGAGGAAACCACAACAGCCAACTAGTTCAATATACACATACAAAGAAATCTCTCCCTAAAACATACCTGATATATAAAGACTTTGAAAACCAGAGGTAGCCATCTCCACTTTTTGTACAGCTCTCATTTTTGGAAAGTTTTTCCTGCTATCAATTTTAAATCTTTCTCTCCACAACTTCTATCCATTCTGCTCCTGGTTCTGCCTTCAGAGGCCAAAGAGATTAAAAATAATCTTTCTTCCCTTGAGAGCCCTTCAAACATTTGAAGAGAACTTCAACATAGCTATCCCCCAGTCTTCTCTTCTCCACACTAAACATCTCCAATTCCTTCTACTGATCTTCATAGGACACAGAAGACTCAAGGCCTTTCACACTATTCTTGCTGATCTTCTCTGGTCACTTTCCAGCTTGTCAATGTCCTTAAAACAATGATACTCAGGACTAAACACAATATTCCAAATGATGTTCCACCTGGCTAGTATAAAGCAGGACTACAATCTCTCTTTTCCCATGAGCTAATGTCCTGCAGGCAGTCCAAGATCAAATTTGGTTTTCTGGCTGTACATCACACTATTTACTCATATTAAAGCTTGCAGTCCACTAAAACCCCAAATCCTTTTCAAAACAACTCATGTCTATTCATGCTTTCCCCATATTAATTTGTGAAGTTTTGGGGTTTTTTTTTTTTGGCATACTAGTGCAAAGCTTGACATTTATCCTTATTGAATATCACATTAGATTCAACTTGATAAACATATCTAAGCCTTTATCCAAATCTTTGCGTGTGTATATATATATAAATATGTATACATATATATATGCACACACATATATAATACACATATGTACAGGCACATAAGTATGTGTGTGTAAGGAGAACAGGACCAAGTAAAGATCCCTGGGATAGGCTCTTGAAGCCCCTTGTCTTGTTAACATTGAACTGTAACATCTGAGTATGATATCCAACCAGTTTGGAATCTATCTGATTGCATTATTGTCTAGTTCCAATTTTTTTCATAAGAATCTATGAGTTGCTTTATCAAAAGCTTTGCTTAAATCTATCCACAACATCTCCTTCATCGATTAGTTTAATAATCCAATTAAAAAAAAGGAAATGGGGTCTGGCATGACCTGTTTTTGATGAAGCCATGCTGACTCTTTATAATCACCACTTTCATATCAATATATTCAACAACCATCTCTTTAATGATTCATTTCAGAATATCTTCAGGAGTCAAATCAAGGTTTATAGTCTATAATTTGCAGGTTCTATGCTCTTGTGTATGTGTTTCTAATCAGGACATTTGCATTTCTCTAATTTTGTGATACTTTTCTCCTGTCATCCATGAACATTTGCCAGTTCTTTGAAGACTAAAGGATATAGTTTTTCCAGGGTCAAGTAATTTCATCCAGAGCAGCTCAGTGCTTTTTTGCAATCTCTTTGTGTATATCATGCCACTTCCCTATAAATTGTTTTTATCATTTCCAATGTAAAACTCATTTTCCTTTGCAGATGAACTTTGCCTTCTTTCTCTTGGCAGAGCTTATCCCCTATACTGAGAGAAAAGGTACTATTCCTTCTTTAATCCTTTTCCCCCCCATAAAAAAAAAACTTTTTATATTGTCCTTAGTTTCCCTTGCTTGCTTCAACTCATTCTGAGCTTTAGCACTTCTGATACTACTGTCCTATCCTTATAGTCATTCTTTTATGCTTCTATCTTCCATACTTTTCTTTTAAAATCTTATTTGGCTGACAAATTTCTTGTGCATCTCACTACTTTAGTATCTTTAGACAAATCCCATGTTTCTTCCTAACTGGAATTGTTTTCTTTTGTGTCTTCAAAATTTCACACTTGAGCATCTTCTATTCCATCTCTCCTGATCTGCCTTCCCCTGAAGCATTCTTCTCCATGGGAATTTCTTTCCTCTGAATCTTTGGAAATATGATTTCCTGACACTTTAGGTACATCTTCAATTATGTCTGGATTCCTTCTCCTTCTGTATCATAAATCCTATGATCAAGTGGTTACTTCCTTATATGGTTCTCATTGTCTCCACTCCAGCATTTATCTACATACAAAATTTCTCCCTTTTAATTGCTTGACTTTTGAAGGGTGAAATTATTACTAAAGCAAGTCAGTAAGATTTAGTTGTTCTACTTTTGATAGAGAGGGAATGCCAACAGCCGTCTAAATTAATGAAGTCCCATTACTACTATATCATGGTTCAAGAGCAGGCTTGTGATCTGTTCCCCCAACTCATCTAGTTCCTCTTTCTCCCCAGGTGGTCTTTAGTACACACTAATGATTTAAAAAAAAAAAAAAAAAAAAAAAAAACCTTGTGTTTTTCCTTCTTAAACTTTCATGCAAATAAATGCTCTCCAACATGCTTCCCCCAATTCTTGGTTCTAAGATAATATACAAAGCTGCCCCACTCCCCTATGCCCTGTAACCTTTTTTTTTTTTTTTTTTTTTTGCTTTTTGCTGAGGCAATTAAGGTTAAGTGACTTGCCCAGGGTCACACAGCTAGGGAATGTTAAGTGTCTAAGACCACATTTGAACTCAGGTCTTCCTGACTTTAGGGCTGGTGCTCTATCCACTGAGCCACCTAGCTGCCTCCCCCCCACCCCCCTTAACCCTTTTGCTACTACACTCAGATGAATTGCAACAGATTTTGCTTTGTCTTAAGTAATTAACTGTAATACTACTTAGCACAGTACCTATGCCAAAGGGAATCAATATGCTCAATATTTCCTTAGACTTCAAGCTAAAGCCCCCAAATAAACTGTGTCTGAGACAAACCTGGGTCATGCATTGAAGGCAATGTACTTAGGCAATCAACTTGGATAAAGCATCAATGATGAGACCTTGAAAATCTTGAAGGCTTTAATACAGAACACTGTACCAAATGCAGGATGGATGCCCAGGACTAGTCTTTCTACCACTCTAAATCTGGCATTGTATTTCCTTATTATTTATAAAGTGGTAAAATTAAAGATACAAGAGGTATCTTCCCCAAAATGTCCCTTCAGAGGAGAACCCCAATATGAGATGTTCACATATATTAAAATGTGCAAGAAAAATCAATGAAGAACTGCCATGGTAAAATGGTCTTTCACATTGTAAATCCCTTAGCAGAAGTAATGGAGTCCCCAAGCTAAGAAGAAAGAGACTCCAGACAAACTGGGCAAAACTGAAAACCTAAGAAAGCTTTTTAGTGAAACACCAAGTCCAGAGAAAAAGATAAGTGCTAGGATGACAAAATTCAGTTTTTGCACAAAGTCGACACAATTAAAAATTAGGAGTGGCAGAGCTAAGGAAAGAACCTGCTAGAGAAGACTTAAGAGCAAGGGGAGGAGTTGATAGAAAACAGGAAGAACACAGCAGAGGAGGAAAAGAAAACCCAGGAAGTAAAAATGGAGAATTCCTTTCCCAATCATGGAATGTGAATAGTGTCTAAGTGCCTATCACCAGGAGGAAAGGGGAAAGTCCAGGCAGAAATTTTCCTATAGGCATAACCCAGGAGACATACTAGTTGAATTCTTGAGGCAGGTGGCTACCAAGGCAGCTGTTGTAACCAGAAGCCAAAAAGGGATGAACCTGGGCCCCAACAAGCTGCCAGACAGAAAAAGGGAGTGACAACAGGCAAGACCAGGAAGATACAGTGTAATGTTTTAAATCTAAATTAAGCTGATTAACATTAGACTATATTTGTAAGATTTCCCCCCACAAGTACAGCTGCCACCTTAAAATTCTCTCACAGTAGTAAAGGTTTCTTGTGCTTTTGAACAGTGTGTTAGGCAGCAAGGACAGAAGAAAAGAATTCAAATCAACTCAAAAAACGTTTATTAAGCACCCTTTATCTGACAACACACTAGGGTTCAAAAAGGTCATAAACCTTTGGTGAAAGGCCACAAATTCAATCTTTAAAGGAGAAATCTTAACTACTGAATCTTGGGTGATAAAATGAGGCAGTTAAACTATCTGAGGAAGCCTTCAAGTTGGGAGTTCTTCTTAGGTAAGGTATAAATAAGACTATCCAATTTAACACCTTACATTTCACAAAGAACAAGAATAAGAACAGTTCCATTTTTATGAACATCTCAAAAGCTGCTGGAGTCAAAAGTTTTGGGGTTTTCTACTCTCTAAAGCATCCCCAAAATAGTCTCTCTACAGCTCTCACCATACCTCCCCCCCACTTCCAAGTCAGATCTAAGTTCTGATACTGGGTTGGGGGGGAGTGTCCAAACATGACCCTTGCAGAGGCTCTTTGCAAATTTAGACCTGTCACTGGTCATCCGTGCATAGATTGCCATGTCAGGTCAGTTTCATGCCAGGGGCTAGTCATAATTTTTTTTTAAAAGGCCATAAACAGTGACTCGGACACCACTTGAGAAGAAAGGCAGGAGAAAGGGAGGCTAGTCCACGACCCACCTAGCTCTTCTGCATCTCCCCCGCCCCACGGCTGACACTGGAAAAGAGATGGAGGAATGGGGCACAAGAAGCAGAGAGATACCCGATTCCCCCAACCTCATTTCCTCTGCTTGCCCCCACCCACCCCACCTGCCCTCTACTTTGGAGGAGGGGGATAGGGATGGAGGCAGGAGCCCTCCTTTCCCCCCCATATTGACCCAGACACCCCTCTCTCCACCCTACCACCCCGGGGCAGATCCAGGACTAGGCGGGCGGGCGTCCAGCGAGAGCCAGGCCGGGGCCTCCCTAGTGCAATAGGCTATCGATTCAGCCGCCTGTCGCTAGGAGCCCCAGGAGAGCGAGGCCTACACCTCCCGGGCCTCGATTTCACCCCTCTCCCCTAAACCCGAGGGGAAGCCCCGGGGCAAGGGGGGGATTGTGTGGTGAGGGAGGGCTATGTGAAGGGGGGGTAGGGGGAGCCACAGCTAAGGGAGGGAGGGCAGAAGAGAGGAAGAAGGCCTGAAGGGCAGAAGGTCCACCTGCAATGGCAGCCCCCCTCCCCTAAGGAGACGGAAGGGGCCGAAGAGACGTGCAGCTGAGCCCAGCTCAGGCGGAGGGGGTGGGTGGAAGGAGTGGAGATGCAAGCGGCCACCCCGACCCGGCCCGGCCCCGAACCCTGCCCCTCCTCCTTCCCGGATCCCGCCCCGGGGCCTGCCCGGCCTCGGCCAACACAAGGTCCACGAATGCACCTGGGGGAAGTAGTGAGAGGAAGAGTTTCCCATCAAACTTTGTCAGGGACTGGGCGGCCCCGGCCCCGTGGCCCCGCCAGCGGCGCCGTCTCCCAGTCCCCCGGCGCCGAAGGGGGCCGAGCTCGGGAGCTGTCAACCATTTTAGATCTTTTTAGACTAAGCATCGCCTCCCCGCCCCCGCGGGAGCCCTCCCGCAGTCCGGTCTCAGCTTTGGCGGGACTCCCGTCCCCTCCCCGCGCCGGGGCAGGAGGAGGAGGAGGAGGCAAAGGGAGCCCAAGGGAAGGGGAAGGGAAGCGAAGAGGTCGGATCTTACCTGAGACCAGCCACTGGCCTCCATTGTTGGAGAACTCAATGGCATTGACACAGCCGAAGTGGCCGAGCAGGTCCTTCTTGTAGAGGTTTCTGCAGCCCCGTAGGCGTCTCCTCTGGAAGTCCTGAGTGAGCAGCGGGTCCCCTTGCAAGCCCCGCTGCGATAGGAATCCCACCACGGACCTCATGCTGCTGCCCCCAGGGCCAGCTCTCTTCTTCATGCTGCGGCCCCACGGCTCCTGCCCTCGGCGGCGGCGGCGGCGGCTGCGGAGGAGGCTGAGGCTGCGGCG
>JAJPUD010001429.1:216492-251625 GCA_023553655.1 Myrmecobius fasciatus | reverse complement strand
CCTCTCTTAGTTATGATTATGATGATTTTTTTTTAACCAGCCATGGCAGATAGAGCGAGGGAGAGGGGAGTCTGGACACAGCATTCGCTGCTTCCTGATCTCTCCCCCAGCCCTCCCTCTTCCCTTTTCCTCCCTCCTCTTCCCTCCTCCTCCTTCCTCCTCCCTCCTCCTCCTCCTCCTCCTCCTCCTCTTCCTCCTCTTCCTCTTCCTCCTCCTCCTCCTTCGTTTTCCCCCTACCCCGGCCCAAACTCCTCCCTCCTTGGATCCCCGCCTTCTTCAGCAGCTGATTCTCAGCTGCAGCCTGGCTTCCTGAATACACCACTTTTCCTGGTGGCTTTCATAGTGACGGCAACACCTTCCTTCCCGCCCCCGCCCCCCTCCTCCTTCTCCTCCCTCTCCTTCCTTCTTCCTTCTTCCACTCTCCTCCTCCTTTCACCCTCCTTCGCTTTTTCCCTCTTCCTTCAACCCACCTTCTCTTCTTCCTCTGTTCCCTCCTCCTCCTCCCCCTACTTCTCCTTCCACCCTCCCGCTCCCTTTCCTCCCCAACTCCCCTCTTTTGGGGTTGGACCTGTGATTTCATCAGGATAGGGAACTCCCGGATGAGGAAGCGCCCCTTCCCAATGTGGGTCTGCCCCTTTCTCAACCACTTACAATCCCAGAGAGTGTTGCCTCAAGCTCGAGGATGGTTCAAGTGATTTGCCCAGGGCCATCCACTGAGGACTTGAACCCAGGATTTCTGGGCTTATGTTGCACGACTCCCTGCTCAGCCCTTCTGGAGTAGTGAATCTTTTCTTTCGTATTTCTCTTGCAATTCTGGATGCCGGCCTCTTCGGGTTGCAAGAGGAGAGGGCTCCCTCTGCCTCTGTCAAAGGAGCGGTTTCTTGCGGAACGGGTGCGTGTGTTCGAGCAAAATGGAATAGCATCCAGGTCCTTCCGGGATCCTGGTTCCAGGAAAAGGACCTTTTAATCTTCCTCACCCTCCAAACTCCCTACTCGAAGGAGCGGGTGACAGAGGATGCTCTTGGACCTTGTCGCACCCGGCTCCGCACCGCAGGTCCTCCACACTTTGTGAAGTTAGACGTACGTAACAATAAATGGTCCTCTGCTTTTCCTGCTCCACAGTATTTGCTGCTTTACTTTCTGAACCTGAGAGAATGCGTTTAACAGCAAAGCATTGTACAAATTTAAGGACAAATACAATGACAGGTTCAATTCTCAGGCTCAAGAATTGAACTGAGAGGGTCTGCTCCCCGGCCCCAACCCCTCTTAAAAGGAAGGAGCAGCTAGGGCTGGCCTCTGGCCTTCCAATATCCAGAAATTCTAAAAAAATGACACAGCTGCTCAATCTTCTTGTTTTATGGACCTAATGACGAGATACTCTTATATAGAGAGTTTTGCTTTTGTATAAACATATCTCCCTCTCCCACCAGCCTTCTCCAAATACATCCTGAGTTCTCTTTTACATTTATCCATACCAAATAATAATGAATCTTTGAATCTGATGATCCCCCCAAAAGTGACCCTTAGAGAAGTGAACTTCAAAATGCTTTCAGATACCCTACAAAGCAGAGGTGATAAGCTCTTCTGGAAAACAGACAACACTCCTTGTAATTAATAACTGATTTTTTTTTTACATGATACAAGACCTATCTTTCAAAACACTCTTAGTTCGATGCTCTAAGTTCCTGTTAAGGTTCTGAGTTAGTGAAAGCCTGTTGCTGTACAGCAGTTAGCCAGCAGCTTATATCCCAGAAGAGCTATGCATTTTAATTGTTGGTTGCCATAATTGACACCAATGTATTATACTAAAAGATTCTTTTTTAAAATGAATTTTGGTCTTCTAGAGAATATCCTCTATGTTTCACAAAATTATTTGGGTCAATTTTCTGGTATTTTCTTCCATTTTATACCATTTAGCAGATCATCTGTATATTAAGCTCACTAGTTTAAGCACCAATGTCTACTACTTTCTGTACAATTATAACAAATGTAAAGGTTATTATAAAGAAGGCAAATAATAGAGGGGAAAGACTGCTGAACTAAACTTTACAGAAACCCAACAAATTCCAGAGAGCACATTTTTAGTGGAACATTGTCCTCCTAAGTAAAGATGCAATAAAACTTTGTTAGAAAAGTTTTTGACTGAACTGGTCTTTTTTTTTTTTTTCTATTTCTTGAGCTCTATAAGAAGTTTTTCCTAAGCAATGGAAGGGAAAAATTATATTCAGAAATAAATGTTATGTAAAGACAAACATTATCAATAAAAATAAATTTTAAAAAATAATTTTATGAAAAAGAAGCATCTGTAAAATAAAAATGTGTAATGCTCTCCTAAAATGCTCTCATATTTTTGAGCTCCAATTACAATCCATTCAACAACCGTAGGATGGCTAGACAATGAAAACAACAAAAAACCAGTTCCTTCCCTCAAGAAACTTGGACTCTACTAGACGAATGTAACCTGTACACAAGCAAATTCTATTTATCTATCTATCAGAACTAATTTCAAGAGGGAGATAATGCTAAGAAGGGGGAAGGGAGAAATCAGAAAAAAATAATATAGGAATGATGCTTTGAAGGATTCTAGAGGTGAGGATAAATTATTTTTCATACTTGGGGAACATTTGTTCCAAGATATGGAAGTGGTAACTGAAATCTCATCCTAGGAACAACTGGTAGGTAGATCAATTTAACTGGAATGTAAAGTTTATGAAGAAGAGTAGTAAGACGATGGTATTCAGATTGTGGAGGGCTTTAAAGGCTAGATCGAGGATTTTGTATTTTATTTTAGAGGCAATAAGTAAGAGACAAGCACCATCAGATATTATATATGTGTATGTATATACACATGCAAGTGTATACACACACATATATATATGTGTGTGTGTATATATATATATATATATATATATATATAGTATATTTGTGTCTACAATGGTTCGTAATTGGTTATTGACTCCAGTAAGATGGAATCCCGTGGACTTCAGGAGCCATTATATCATCTCCTAGCCTTAAAATGAGCTTTTGTAACTATGTTAAGCTATGTGTATAAATGATAAGATACTTTCCCTGGCTAACATTTCTAGCACTTGAATTTGTACTCCTAACCTTGACTCAGTAGTTATAAGTGTGGAGGGGGTAAGAAGGTGGAAGGAGATTAGAATACTCCTTGCTCCCCATTGCCACTTTTAAGCTCTTATTCTTCTGCTATCACCACTAAATTCTTTCTTTTGAGATTAATTCAATACATATTTAAGACCCAAAAAGATCCTGGTAATTGATGTCTTCAAGACACTAACTCTAGGACAGATCTCCAAGACACTGGCCATTAATGTGTTCACTACCTGGCTCATAGTCTTTGTCTGCTTCCCAACTCCAGATCTCACACTAGAGAACTTCAACATATTTGTTACTACTCCCTCAAAAAACATAACCTCCCTACCACTACACACCTGTCAGATTGGCTAAAATGATAGGAAAAGATAATGTTGGAGGGGATGTGGGAAAACCGGGACACTGATACATTGTTGGTAGAACTGTGAATGGATCCAACCATTCTGGAGAGCAATCTGGAACTATGCTCAAAAAGTTATCAAACTGTGCATACCCTTTGATCCAGCAGTGTTTCTATTGGGCTTATATCCCAAAGAGATCTTAAAGGAGGGAAAGGGACCCACATGTGCAAGAATGTTTGTGGCAGCCCTTTTTGTAGTGGCTAGAAACTGGAAACTGAATGGATGCCCATCAATTGGAGAATGGCTGAACAAATTATGGTATATGAATATTATAGAATATCATTGTTCTGTAAGAAACGACCAGCAGGACGATTTCAGAGAGGCCTGGAGAGACTTGCATGAACTGATGCTGAGAGAAGTGAGAATAACCAGGAGATCATTATACACGGCAACAAGACTATATGATGATCAATTCTGATGGACATGACTCTCTTCAACAATGAAATGCCTCAAACCAGTTCCAATTATTCAGTGATGAAAGCCATATACACCCAGAGAGAGGAATGTGAAATGTGGACCGCAACATAACATTTTCATGCTCTCTATTGATGTTTGCTTGCATTGTTGTTTCCTTTCTCAGATTTTTTTTCCTTGTAGACACGATTTTTCTTGCACAGCAAGATAAGTGTGGAAATATGTATACATATATTCGATTTGTCAAATATTTTAACATAATTAACATGTAATGGATATCCTGCCATCTAGGGGAGGGAGTGGGGACTAGGGGGGAAAATTTGTAACAGAAAGCTTTGTAAGGGTCAATGTTGAAGAACTATCCATACATATGTTTTGCAAATAAAAAGCTTTAATAAACTGAAAAACAAAATAAAACAAAAAAACCCATAATCTCCCACTTCTTCAACTTACTCATTTCTCAAGGCCAACTGGTCTTTTACTCCACCTCAGCTACACAAAGTGATGTTCATACCCTTGATCTTGACATCATCCACAAGTGTTCATATGCATGTTCTTGAGCTCTGAAATTCAGTGATTATAATTTGATGTCATTCTAAATCTCTTCCCTTTGCCTTGAAATTCCAAAATCTGTTCTTCATGCTTTCCACACCTCAGTTCTTTCCTAGGCCATCACTCCTGCACTGGCTACATTTGTTTTCCTTCCTCATCTTGACCCCCTGCTCAACCAGTTCAGCTTTACAACCACCCTTTTCTCCTACTTGACTCTTGAAGGTTCTATTGAAGATCTTGGCCTTTTTTGCTCCTATTCACATGCTCTTGGCCAAAGAAGAAAATCACAAACTGTGCTGATTTGGGCCACTACAAGTTTGTTATATAAACTCAACTGGCCTCTCATCTCTCATTCATTATAGCAGTTTTTCCAAGTCTTTTCATTTCTCCTCAAATCTCCCACAGTTTTTGTCTCACCAGAGAATCTTGCCTTATATTTCATTTTTAAAAATTGAGACTATTTGCCAAGAGTTCTTCTTTCCTCCTCCTCATCTCACAGTACTCAGATCCTTCTGACACTATTTCCTCCTTCACCTATCTTATATGAAGAAGTAGTCCTCCTTTTGCCAAGGCAAACCTCTCTAAAAGCATAGTGATCTCAATCCATCCCATTTTTTCCAGCAGATTTCCACCTCTATCATCTTTACTCTTTCATTTATCTTTACTCTCTCCTGCTGATTCCTTCCCTACTGCCTACAAACATGCCCATGTCTACTTTATTCTCAAAAATTCCTCACTTCTGTCTACAAACATGATCATCCTTTTTCTTTCCTCTCTTTTAAGCCTTTTAAGAAGGCTAGCTACAAGAGTTACCTCCAATTTCTTTCCTTCCACTTTCTTCTTCTGTTATCTAGCTCCTGATTTAATTATTCAACTGCTCTCTCTAAAGTTATTGTTGTTAAGCCTTTTCATTTTCACCAAACTCTTCATCACTGTATGGACTATCCTATCCATGGGTTTTCTTCTTTCTTTCTTTCTTTCTTTCTTTTTTTTTTTTTTTTTTTTTTTTTGCTGAGGCAATTGGGGTTAAGTGACTTGCCCAGGGGCACACAGTTAGGAAGTGTTCCATGGGTTTTCTTAGCACAGATATGTATTTATGAGTAGTTTGCCATTTCCTTCTCCAAGTGACAAACTCAGATCTTCCTGACTTCAACTCTATCCACTTCACCCCCTAGCTACCTCTGCTCTGAAGTTACTAATGAACTTTTAATTGCCAAATCTAATGGTCTTTTTTCAGTCTTTATCCTTCTTGGTGTCTCTGCAGCCTTTGACACTCACTGTCTTCTCATATTTTGGTGATATCACACCTCTAATTCTTTCTACCTTATTGCTCCTCTGCCTCCTTTGCTAAATCTTTATCCAAGTCACACTCTTTCGGATATCCCACAGGGCTCTTTTCTGGGCTTACCTCTATGCTGATGACTCAGATTTCCTTTTCCAGTCCTGATCTTACAGCTGATTTCCACTCTCAAATCTCCAATTATCTTTTAGACATTTACAATTAGATTATCTCATGGACATTTCAAGCTCAACACATCTAAAACTAAACCTATTTTCTTTTCCTCATAGTATTCCCTCTTCCAAATTTCTCTATTACTGTCCAATGCTCTTTAGCAGAGATTGCTTTTTCCTTTCTTTGTATGCCCAACATTTAGTGTCTAGAAAATAGCCTACTCTATAAATATTTTTGTACTGATTGAGAGTACTCTCAAGGTTACTTGAGGATGACTCCCTCACCTTCTCACTCTCTCTCACCCCCTAAATCCAGTGGTCAAGGCTTATCTTTTCTATCATCATAATATGTCTCATATTTGCCTCTTTGTCTCCTTGACACTGTCAACATCTTGGCAGGTCCACATCCTCTCATGCCTGAAATTTTGGAAAAACCTTCTGGTCTGTCCTTGTGCTTCAAGTCTCTTTCCACTCAGGTCTATCCTTCACTCAGCAGTCAAATTAACCTTTCTAAAATGAAGGGCTGACCATATAATTCCAATGTAATTCAATTAACTCCAGCAGTCTCTGTTATCTCTGGGATCAAATATAAAAGAGCTTTCTAAGCTCTTCATGACCTGATGCCTTTTCAATTTTCTTATACCTTATTCCCCTTCATATGTATAGTGTTTTCACTGGCTCTCTTTCATGCCAGAATACTTTCCTTTCTCATCTCCATTTCCTGGCCTCCATGCCTTCCTTCAAGTATTAGCTAAAGTCCTATCTCCTATTTAAAAACATTTCCCAGTTCTCCTTAATATTAATGCCTTCTCTGTGTTGATAATTTCCAATTTATTCTCTATGTCTCATTTGTACATATTTCTTTGCATGTTGTCTCCCTTTGAGTTCCTTGAAAGTAGGGACTGGTTTTTGCCTTTCATTGTATCACCAGGGTTTAGCACAGTATTTGACATGTAGTAGGAGTTTAATAAATACTGATTACCACAACTCAGGAGACAAGATCAGATTTGGGATCCTCCTTGTTTTCCTCTATAGATTCAGTAAAGTGGTAGAGGAGATTAGAATTTATAGTGCTAAGGATTCATTCCTTTGAAATTCATTGCTTGTATAAATAGCCATTGGGTAATAATGAATTTTAAATATAGTATATATACGTATATATGTCTGTCTTTCATATTAAAATTATAACAAGGTGGTGCCAAAGTCAGTTTTGTATCTCAAAGTTGCTTTCTTTAGTCTACTCAATTTATACAGTGCATAAATAAAATCCTTTTGACTTCTTATTGTTAAAGTAGCCATTAATGTCATTATATCTCCCCACCTTTTTTTTAAGCTTGAATGGGAAGAATGATGAAGGATTCTCCTTGCTCAAACTTCTGGCAGCTACCCTAACCTTATGTATCAGAATGATGTAAATAACTGACCTAACTGAAGCAATGGGATCATGCAAGAATAGGTTTACTCAGTTTGTAAGAATAAAGTTGTTAAATAAATGGCAAGGCTATATCTTGGTTCTGGGTCAGTGGAATTCAATTGAATTGTATGCCAGAATCTTCCTTTGTCTCCCCTTTTTTCCACCAAGATAACACTCATGCTAGAAACATGGAGTGGTGAATCCCCCAGGTCTAAGAATCCTCAAGAATCTGGCTCTATGGGTGTTTTTAATAGGTTGAGGAGATGCTAACAACCACATTTTTAGTGCAAAGACTGTTGTTATTCATGAAACAAAGAAAACTTCCTGCTCTAGCTGTCTAAAGTACAAGAGCTACTAACAGTTGCTCTAATTTTCTAATTTCCTGCATCTTCTGCATTTAGGAACTCCCCATTACCACCACCACCTTGAAATCCCATCTGCTTTTCAGGATCTGCTCTTTCTCTCTCTCTTTTACAATGTGTCTAGTGCTAGCCATAGCTACCACAGAGATACTAGGTGTATAATATACTTAGAAAATGTTAAATACTAATGGTGGTAAGAAAACTATCTTGAGTATTATCTTTAGCGTTCAAAGCAAGATGAAAGAAATAACCCCACAGATTTGGCACCACTTAGCATTCTAGTATGAAGAGAAGTTGGGCAATCAGGCAAGATGTAAATGAACAAGGAAAATTCAGAAGCAATCAATCAAACAAGCAATAAACAATATTAAGCGCATAGTATTGTGCTTAATTTTGTATTGTGCCAAGTATTGTGCTAAGTGCTGGAGATATAAAAAGAGGGAAAAAATAAGAAGCTTACAGTCTAATGGGGGGGGGGTTAGGAAGGACAATATGCAAACAAACAGACAAATCAAGCTATCTATAGGAGAAATAGAAAATAATTAACAGAGAGAAGGCACTGAAACTGAGAGGTGTTAGGGAAGATTTCCTGTAGAAGATGAGATTTTACATGGGACTTAAAGGAAGCCTGGGAGGTCAGTAGTCTTGAGTGGAGAAGGGAGAGTGTTCTAGGCACTCAGAGCAGCCAAAGAGAATGCCTGGAGCTGAAAGATGGAGTGTCTTGTTCATGGAACTACCGGAAGGACAGAGTTATTGGATCAAAGAATATGTGTTGGAGAGGAAGATGTAAGAAGACTGGAAAGGTTCCTGGAAAGGGGGCTAGATTATGAAGGACTTTGAATGCCAGACAGAGCATTTTGTATTTGATCCTGCAGGCAGTAGGAAGCCACAGGATTTTATTGAGTAGTGGGGTGATGTGACCAGGGCAGGAGTCCTGGACTAAAGGGAAATCGAGCCTACAGTTGTGTCACTCTGAACCAACAGAGTTTTCCAGTTCTTGATAGCGGCCAAATCCAGCAAAAGTCTACTGGACTCCAACCCAGGAAAACCCATAGTCATGTTGCTCAAAATCAAAGCCAGTTAAGAAACTGGCAGAGTTGGGCAGTGGTCAGACTTTGCCCTGGATCAGACTACTTTGGGAGCATTGAAAGCTTGCAGATCCCCGACCTGAGCTGTTTTTGAGATACTAGAATAACACAACAATAGCCCAATAAAGAAGCATCAAGACTAGTTGAGACTTTTCCTCCAGTTCAGAGCCTGATTCTAACCAAAGTCAGAAAATAGGATAGAAGAACGAATGAACAAACAAACAAGAATCTCACCATAAAAGTCTATTTTGATGACAGAATCACCCAAGATAACAACTTAAAAGAAGAGAATGACTTCAAAATATCTAAAAGTAAAACCTGAAAGAAAAAATTTGGGCACAAATTCAACTAGAATTCCTAAAATAGATAAGGTGAATGCTTTTTTTAAAAAAAGAGTTAAAAAGGTTTGTATCATTTAAATGAGAGCACTAGGGAAAAACTGGAAAAGAAATTAGATCTATGGAAGAAATAATTAAAAAGGGAATATACAGTTTAGCACAAAAGGCATAAAGTTACCAAAAAAAAAAAAAATAGAGCCTCTCCTACTTCAAAGAGTAATATCAAATGGTAAGCTACCCAAAAAGAATTCATAGAAGAACTTTAAAATGACTTTAGAAATCAAATGAGAGAGATTGAGGAAAAAATAAAAATAAAACAAGAACAAATCAAGAAAAACAACAAGATTATGAAAAGAAAGTCAACTAACTGGAAAAGGAGATCCAGAATCTTAAGGAAGAAAACAACCTTTTGAAAATTAGAATCAGGCAAGGAGAAGCCAGCAAAGTTTTAGAATTTTGTTGCAAAAAGACCTGAATTTAATAAAAAATTTGACATAGAAGAATTAAGAAAACTATATGGTAAACATTAAAGACTAATTACATGGGATTTAATAAGGACATTCTGTTTACATTTTGTGTGTGGAAATGTAAACTGTATATCCAAGATTACCATTAATAATTGCATAATTGAAAAGAAAGATTGGGGTAGAATTGAGAATTATGTGATTCTAAAAAGCAAAACTGTGTAGGAAAAGGTAAAAAGAGTAATTATCTCATACAAATGAAGTTTGAGAGGAAGAATTGTTACAGAGCAATTAGACGGGGAAAGAAAACTGGTAGTTCTGGAACCTTACTCATTGGGAATGGGTTAAAGAGGGAATAATACATATACATATGAAATATGTATACATGTGAAATATGCATACGCATACATATGAAATATGTATACATATGAAATATGCATACATATACATATGGAATATGTATATGAATACATATGAAATACGTATACATATGAAATATGTACACATATGAAATATGCACACATACGAAACATGCACACATATACATATGAAATATGCATACATATGAAACATGTATACATATACACATGAAATATGCATGCATATGCATACAAAACATGCATACATATACATAGGAAACATGTATACATATACGTATGAAATGTGCATACATATACATAGGAACATGTATACATATACATATGAACCATGCATGCACATACATAGGAAACATGTATGCATATGCATATGAAACGTGTATACACATACATATGAAACATGTATACATATACATATGAAACATGTATACATATACATATGAAACATGTATACATATGAAACATGTATACATATGAAATATGTATATGTATACATATACACATGAAATATGTATACATATACATATGAAAGTCTTTTAAATTCATAATAAAAAAAGAAGACAAGAAGATGGGGAGGGGGAAGAGGATAAGAGAAGGATTTTTAAAAAAAACCTACTCATTAGATCTGGGTTAAGAGAGAACAACATATACATTTAGAAGGGAATAAAAGTCTTCTAAATTTATAAATAGTGCTTGAGAACAGGATAAAGTAGATTATGGAAGAATTTATAGATTAACGGAAATGGGATAAAGAAGGAACAACATATATATTTGAAAAGCTATAAAAGTTTTCTACATTCAGATAGAAGCAAGATGGCAAGGGGAAAGGGAAAGGATAAGGGACGGATCCTGAGGGGGGAGGGGTGGGGAATAGGTTAAGTAATAGGAGGGCAAGGTAGCAGGTAGAAGTAAAATTGTCAAGTCAGAAGGATTAGGAAATAAGAGACATACACAAACATAAAATAAGGATCAGGAGTAGAATTTATTAGGCAAAAAAGAAAGGATAGTAATCATGATCTCAGACAAAGCTAAAATTAAAATAGATTCAATCAAAAGAGAAAAAAATAGAGAAACTACAATTTATGTTAATCATATTAATCATTATTGTCTTAGACTATTTAAAGCAACTAGAAAGCATAAGGTAGGTATATTGCATTTGGGAAATGATGAGTTGGTGGAATTAGAAGAATATGGAAAGATTTTAACTTTTTTAAAAAAGAAATTTTAATGATATTATATTTTTCCAAATACATGCAAAGATAGTTTTCAACATTCACCTTTCAAAAGCCTTATGATCATCCCACAATCTTCTTGTTACTGTGTACAATATTCTCTTGGTTCTGCTCACTTAGCATCAGTTTATACAAGTCTTTCCAGGATTTTCTGAAATCAGTCTCCTAGTCATTTTGTATAGAATAATAATATTCTAATATATTGATAGACCATATTCATATATATCATATCATGACATTCACTCAATTTCCAGTTCCTTGCCACTACAAAAAGGGCTCCTACAAACATTTTTTCACATGTGGGAGCTTTTCCCTCTTTTATAATCCTTCTGGGATACAGACCCAGTGGAGACATTACCAGATCAAAGGATATATACAGTTTTATAACCCTTTGGACATAGTTCCAAATAGCTCTCCAGAATAGTTGGATCACTTTGCAACTCCATTAACAATGTATTGTATAGTGTCCCAGTTTTCCCACCTTTCCTTGAACATTCATCATTATCTTTTCCTGTTATCTTAGCCAATCTGAGAGATGTGAAGTGGTACCTCAGAGTTAATACTTGGACTTCTGAAGGAAGATGTTATCCATCTTCAGAGAAACAGAGGACAAACAAACATAATACCTATGTGTATATATGTGTATGATTATAAATATCTAATTATATGTATGTGTATGTGCATGTGTATGTGTGTACATGTTTGTGTATATGTTTATGCATATGTGTACACATATGCACATGCATATAAACACATATATCTATACACATATATCTATATCTATAAATATATCCATGCTTAATTGTAGCCTTCTTGGGAAAAGGAAGAAGAGAAGGGGGAATAAAAGAATAAAGTAAAAAGTGTACAGTGCAGAACAAAAGAAAATCTACAAGAATAGACAGCAAAGATGGGCAGCTCTGAACATATATATATATATATATATAGTATTTATTATAAAGGCTTTCTTAAAATGGAAATTTATTGCTTTATATTTTGAATCCTCTTATGTTCTGCTGTGCATATGACAATTTTTTCCTTCCCTACTTTATATTTAAGTGTTAAATAAATAAGTGAAACAAAAGGTATAAAACTTTGCCTAAACAACAAATTCCTTGAAAATTAGGATGAACCAAAAAGAAGTTGGATACAGAAGAAAGCAAGAAATATTTTTTAAAAATCCAAAAGTTAAAAAATTAGAAGAAAATGTGAGCTATCTCACTAGCAGAAACAATTGAACTAGAAGACAAAACAAGAAGAGAAAATGTAAGAATTTAAGAATTAGTAGGTCTACATAACTAAAAAAAAGAGGCTAGATTTCTTATTTCAAGAAATCATAAAATAAATATACCTACATTTCTTAGAACCACAATACAAAGTAGAAACAAAATCTGAGTCACTTCCTAAAAGAAAACCCAAAATGAAAAGTCCCAGAAACATTATAGTTCAAATCCAGTTTCCAGGTTAAAGAAAAAAAATATTGCAAGCAGCCAGAAAGAATTCAAATACAGTGGAGTTGTAATCAGCATCACACCAGAGTTATCAATCATATTGTAAAAGAGTAGAGAACTTGAAATGTGATATTCTAAAAGGCAAATGATAAATGCTTACAACCCAGAACAATTTGCCTGGCAATATTGAATATAATTCTCCAAGAGAAAAAATGGATCTTAAATGCAGTAGTGAACTTTCAAGAATTCTTAGTAAAAAGATCAGAACTACCTAGAAACTTTTAAATGCAAATATAGGAATCAAGAGAAACACAGAAAAGTAAATGATTAAGAACTAGAACGTGATCCCTCTGGACTCGATCATCATCTAAGGTCTTAAAGAGAGTTTAATAAGACACAAGTTTAGGAAGAGATTCTATTATCTCTCAATGATCTTAAAAAATAATGGGAAGGGAAGGGTACTTAGATTAGGAGAAATTATCTTATATAATTGGAGTACGCAAGTAAATAGCTGTACAAACAAGGAGAAATGAGTGGCTGGGATAAGTTAACACAAAAACTTCATTCTCATCTGAACTGGTCAAAGAAGTAAAGAATATATACAAAGAATTGGATATAGAAATACATTTCACTGAAGAGGGAAATAGAGAAAATAGAGAAGGGAAAGTAAGAGGAGGAGAGATTAGGTAAACTATTAGTCCTAATTAAGTATGTACAAAAATATAACAGCTCTTTTGGTGGTGACAAAGAATTGGAAATTGAGGGGATGTCAATCAACTGAGGAAGAGCTGAATAAGTTTTAGTATATAAATAAGATTTATTTATCATATTGTGCTGTTAGAAATGATGATGAAGATGGTTTCAAAGAAATCTAGGAAGACTAGTATGAATTGATACAGAGTACAAGTAAGAAGGGAGGATGAGGGGAAGAGGTGGATTTTTGCTGAATGAAAAATACTGTAACTAAAAAAGTATCTCCATGTTTCCTATGAATTTTAAATATGCTTCTCTTTTTCCAAGTGATAGGGATGATTGTTCTACTTATTCCAACTTGAGGTTGGATACCTGGTGATACATCATTGCTACTAAAATATTCTTTGGGAATAATCCAGGGTGAGGATAACTCATAGATCTCAAGACTTCCTATGGCAGAATGGGCAAATGGGAACATTTTGTTTCAACAGTCAATGAAGGCTGCTAAAATAGGTGTTGTGGAGCACTTAGAGGTTAGTCACACATTGAAGGTCATTCATTGCAGACTGGATCATTACCAGGCATCTTGACATTTGTTCTGCCATTGGACTCTGGAACAGAGAATGAGGTTGAAATGTTTTTGAAACTCTGTCTCTACCATCACCCATCAGTTACTATTTTACCTCCAATATCTTGATGTCATTGGTCCTCTCTGAAAGTCAAGGATGGACAACAACAACTTTGGATTAAAGAGAGAAAGTAACGTAGTGAACAGCAGTTTGGTCTCAGAACCAGAAAGAAATGGGTTCAAAATCTACTTCTAATTCATGTTATTCTGGGCAAGTCCCTGAACCCTGTTTACCTCAATTCCTCATCTGAAAAATGAGCCAGAAAAAAATAATAAACCACTCGAGTATCTCTGTCAAGAAAACCCCAAATGGGGTCATGAAGAATCAGACATGACTGAAATGACAGCAAGAACCTCTCAGTACATATCCTGGGCAACTTTCTAGGGATTATTTGTAGAATAATTACCATTTGCATGATTGGGATGGGGGTAGGTGAGTAGAGAAGTATATAATTATTGTTCTGGACTATCAAAGAAGGAATACCTATCCATGGTCTCTGCCAACCTACAGATTTACTGGAAACTCTTTGACCTATTCTATCCAAATGGGGGAGGGGAGTTCAGTTAGATATTGAACCCATTAAGGCTGGATAATCTTTAGTTTATCAATGTCCTCCTTAAAACACAACACTCTGAACTGAACACAATACTCTAAAAGAGAAAACAGTGAAACAATGACCTCCCTAGTCCTGAACATGATGTTTCTTAGTACAAGAACGATACCTCTTTTGATTACCCTACATTAATTCATAATCAGCTGTTACAAATCATTAAACTACACCCTGTTCCCCTACCTTTGTCTTTTTCAGATGAATTGCTGTCTACCTTTGCTAGTCTACCTTGTATTTGTGAAATTGATTTTTTAACCCAAATGGTAGTCTTTTCAAATACATGTTGTAGTGCCTCACTGGAGGCAGCTGGATGGCTTAATGGATAGAGCATGGGACTGGAGTTAGAAAAACCTGAATTCAAATCCAGCCTCAGATGCACACTAGCTTTGTAAGCCTGGGCAAATCATTTAGCCTCTGTTTGCCTTAGTTCACTCCAGGATTTTTGCCAAGAAAACTCCATGGACAATACTATCTACAGGGTCTACCCTGTAGATCTACACTACCTAGCTGCCCCTAGCTGCCACCACTTTGATACATCCTCTCAGCATTTAAATGTTGGTCTTTTACAAATACAAATCTTGGTCATTAGCACTGCTAATGGAGCTATCCAAATAGGATATATCCAAATGTCCCATGAAGAAATGTTTCTTGTTGATTGTTCAATGAATGGTAAGGTTAACTCTGTCATTTCCTTTATTTACTTCCAAAAGGAATTAAATTACTTTTTCTGTAAATGAAATTTGTAGGTTATTTTTCTATTTTACTGCAACTTTTTGTCTTTCAGTTTTATTTAAAGCAAGTATGTTAAGATTGGTGTAATTAATTAATTACAATAGGATTTCTACTTGATCATTGGACAAGGGTCTCATATTCAGAAGACCAATAGCTAAGTTAGTATTTATATATGGTCTAAAACCTGAGATGCTTTTTAAACAATCTCTGCCTCCTTTTTCATTAGGTATAAAGTAATTAAATATTGCAATTTGAATTTGAGGAATTATGCTTGCAGGATATGTCAAATTAAATTCAAGCTTACTTTCGTTTGTGATCATGATTTAACAGAATGAAGCAAGCAGAATTTAAGTGACTTTAGCTTGTCTTTTACATGATCCATTAGCCAAGGGCTTCTTAAACCTTTTCCACTAGAGACCCCCTTTTGCCCAAGAAATTTTTATGTGACCCTAAGTATACAGGTATATAAAATATATACAAATCAAACATTTACTGATAAAAATTCTTTGATAGACATATAATTTTTCCATTTATTAAAAATGAGAGCAAATTTAGATACTATTGAGATGGATTACTTAAACAAGAAATTTATTTATTTATTTATAACATGAATATAAATAACATCAATTTTATTTTTATTTATTTATTTAGCTGAGGTAATTGGGATTAAGTGACTTGCCCAGGGTCATACAGCTAGGAAGTATTATATGTGTGAGGCCAGATTTGAACTCAGGTCCTCCTGACTTCAGGGCTGGTACTCTATCCACTGCACCAACTAGCTGCCTCTCATTTATTTTTACATAAAGAATTAAATCTTGGGGGAATATTTGATACTGCAGGATGCAGAAACCTTTTGCTGTTGCCAAATTTTTCACAATCCTGTGTGGGTTTTGACCCACAGTTAAAGAAGCTTTGTTTTAGCCAACACACCACTAGACATCCTATAATTGCATCAGGAAGATGTTCCTAAAGGAGTAAATACTTTTTTATATTTCCTTTAAAAGCTGTGAATAGACCACTCTAAGTCTGGCACCTTTTAGAGTCTACTAATAAACCAATCAGGGTGTGAGCCACTCAAGGTCTCATATCCTTTACAAGGAACAAATTCAATTACTCTTAGTCTGAAAGGAACAAAACCTTAACACATTGTCTATATTCTATTTCATCAAGTGGAATGGAGGACTCAGGTGATCAATCTCAACTTGCTATAGATATTTAACAAAGCATCTGCTGAATGAGAGACATTATTTAGAATGTTGAATTAAGTAGGCATTGCCTCTTCCTCAAAGGATTAAAAGAATTTTATGGAAAAATTAGATTAAAGGGAAAGAATAGATTAAAGGTTTCTTGATGCACAGGGAAATTATTATTAATTAATTATGATTTATTATTAATGATTAAGTTTAAATTATCTTCAGAGATTTTACAATGAGCCAGGATGTAATTCCTAAAAAATGCATTATGTTTATGTATATATATATATATATATATGTGTGTGTGTGTGTGTGTTTATCTATCTATAAATTTACATACATAAATATGTATGTTTGTGTGTGTATATGCATATGGGGCAACTAGGTGGTGTAGACTCAATCTTCTTGAACCCAAATTTGACCTCAGATTAACTATGTGACCCTGGACAAATCACTTAACCCTTGTTTGTCTCAGTTTCTTCATCAGTAAAATGAACTTGAGAAGAAAATGTCAGTATCTATGTCAAGAAAACCCCAAATGGGATCATGAAGAATCATACAAGACTTAAAAATTACTGAATATATATTTATGCATATAAACTAATTCTCCTTTTCCTTTGATTTAACATTATGAATTAGATATTTCAAATATTTGTGAGCCTATCAACATAGGTTCTAACTTCATTGATACATTTTGTAAAACTTCTATGACATAGTAAATGGTCTCTAGGAGTTGGTTATGGCCAAAACATTCCTCACTCTATAGCCAATCTGGTGAACTTAATGAAGCCTGAGGAGGCAGTTTTTGACATTTGTAACTTTCTAGTTTGGGGGGCCTAGTCTTTCTGATCTCTGCTGGAAATACACCACTTCCTGCCCTTTGGTGAAAATGTCTATACTTTATATTATGCTCAAGCAGATGCAAGTCCCAGCACCTCTTGTCCTATGACTTCAGAATCAATCAGATATATCTGAAGGGAGACCTCCCTAGCCTCCCCTTTTGCCATCATGAGGGTCCAGGCGAATGTGCAGGTTGTCTAGTGTGTGAAGTTATACCATATTTAATCTGTTGCCAAGGCTTGTTGAATTCACCTTTGCAATGTCTCTTGAATAATCCCCCTTCATTTCTCTGGTACTGCCATCACTGCATGTTGTCTCCCTCATTAGATTGTAAGCATCTTCAGGGCAGGGCAGGGCATGGCCATAGCAGATAACCAACACATGCTTGTTGACTGAATCACTGGTTGATAGTTTCAGTCATGTGTATGGAACTGTGCTGTATGGTATTAGCTTACAACCCTAGGTTATAATTGGCACCTTGAATGTCACTTGTAAGGAAGAGACATTCTCTAGTCATCTCCCAATCAATTAGGAGGAATGATTGGGAAGCTGGTGCATTAACATTAAGGAACAGCCTCCTCCTGAGACCATTACTGAGCTCTTTCTTCCTCTTGCCATAATTTCAAGACCATTGAGACAAAGTCTTTGTTTTATCCTTTCTGTGTTGCCCTTGCCCCCCATCTGCTTCTGCTCTGGTTCCTTTCAATCTTCATTTCAATTTTTCTTGCACTGATATCTTTTGTTTTTATATTACCCAAGTTTCTCTTTGTGACTCTCTCTTCCTTCTCCTAGAGAGTTATCTCATATAACATAGACTCCTTATTCTCACTTATCCTTTCAAGATATTCAATCCATTGCATAATTTTTCCCTTCTATTTTCACAACCTCTCTCCAATATGTACATTTTTCTCTACCCACACAAGCCACCATCCTCATATGGACCCTCATCACTTTTCCTTTTTTTTTTAAACTTTTTTTTTTGGCAAGACAATTGGGGTTAGGTGACTTGCCCAGGGTTACATGGTGAGTATTAAAGGATCTGAGGATGTATTTGTACTCAAGTCCTCCTGATTTCAGGGCTGGTCCTCTCTCTGCTTTGCCATCTAGCTATCCTTACCCTCATCACTTTCCGTCTGCAAAAGTGATCTCTCACTCTCAAGTCTCTATTCATTTTCCAATAACCTCCCAAAATGATTTTCCTAAAGTATAGATCTGATCATGTCAGTCCCTGCCCACCCCACACCCCCATCAATAAACCCCACTTACCCCTTCCTTATTACCTTCAGGATCTAGTATTGTCTTTTGTTTGGCATTTAGATCTCTTTACAACCTGCCTAATTCCTACTTTTTCTTTTTTTATTTTATTCCTCTCTAACCACACTATGATCTGGCTACATTGGCCTAATTGCTATTCCTTAGATACAGTTACATCTCTCATTTCCATGTCCTTGCACTGGCTGTTCCCCAACTGTGGAACGTTCTTTTTCTCTTCTGCTTTTCAGATTCATTCCCTCATTTCCTTGAAAACTCAGTTGAAGTCCAACATTCTATAGGAGGACTTTCTCAATCTCTCTGCTTCTAATGCTCTTCCCTTGGAGATTACTTTCCATTTACTGTATATATAACATGTATGCATTTAGTTATTTTAATGTTGTCTCCCTCATTAGAATGTAATTTCCTAGGGACAGTGTTTTTGCCTTTCTTTGTATTCCTCATGGTTAACACATAGTAAGGAAATAAATAAAGACATACTGATTGATTGATTGATTGATTGAATTGATTCATTCATTCAACTTTCACTAAACTATATGCAAAGCATCCTTATAGGTACTAGGGGAAATAAAAAGAAAGAATAATAAAACTATCTCACATTTATATGATGTTTTAATGCTTATAAAGCATTTTCCCTTAAGGAGTTTATTATAGTACATCAAGGAAGAAAAGAGACATATATTGATAATCAATCAGCCAATAAACAATAATTTAATTCATCAACTGGCAAGTATTTTCTAAGTTTCTACTATGTTTAGGCATTGTCAGGAAATGAAGATACAAATACAATGAATGAGACAATCTCTTTGCAAGGGGTGACAAGGATATATACATACATATAAACTTATGTATGTATACATATACATACTCATAGAGATCTCTTCTTCCCATACACTACATCCTTTTATTATATATATATATAGATATAGACAGATAGATAATATGTATTTTATATAAAAAGGGTGTGGCATATGGTGGCAAGGAGGCAAGAAGTGATATATGTCTCTGTTGTTATTTCCCCCTCCTTTTCCAAGGGAGACTTTGATACTTTGATTCTTGCAAGAAGGGGAAGCAGGAGGCTGGCCATTCTGTTCTCAGAGAGAAAGGGTAGTAGGCTAGAATTATATCTGTCTTTTCCTTTAAACCTTAGTCTCACTTTTAGTTCCCTTAATGTAAGAGAAATAATTTTTAGGTTAATAATGCATTCCTGATTGCTATCTTTTCATGGAAGAGTTCATACCAGTTCCACAATGAAACACTCATAGTAACAGTGAATAAACCCATTTATTCAAACTATTAGTAAACAGAAATCAGAGAAAATATACTGCGGATATATATGTATACATACATGTACATGTATGTATATATATATGCATATATATCAGGCAATATATGAAATAAATGAGCTTTCCCATTAGGAGCAAGGTAACAGTTCAACCAAAAGAATGATTCTCAGATCTCACCAAAGGGAAAATTTCCTGAAGTTTCTAATGTGGTAAGTTGAGAGAGGGACGTTATAGAAGATTTTCCCAAAGTCTTTTTTTCTCTTCAAGGAGCTAAAGATTCTTGAACTGAATGTTTCTCTCTCTGCAATGGAAATCAGAAGACCAAGGTATCTCTCTCTTTTTTTTCCCCCAATCTCTGACCAACTCACTACTCTTGCAGGTGAGGAGAATTGAGTACTCAATCTCCATCAATGAGGAGAGACTTATGCAAATAGCATTTTAACTACAGGTTACATTCATAAGTACATATAGAAAAAATAAAAAGAGAAATAAATACAAAGTAGTTAAATATGATCTAATTTGGGGAAGAAAGACCCTAGAAATTGGGAAAATTGAGAAAAGCTTCAGGTAGAAGGGAGTGCTTGAGCTACTACTCTAAAGAAAAGAAGGATTTTTTTTAAGGTGGAGATGAGGAGGGAGGGAATTGTAGACATGGAGGGAATGGCCAATGCTAAGTTATAGCAGTGATGGAATATCATGAATGTCCAACTTAGCTAGATAAAAGATTGCAGGAGAGGTGTATTATCGACCATGGCTGGAAAGATAAGTTGAGACAAAGTTGTAAAAGGACTTTAAAAGCTACACAGACAAATTTGTAATTAGTACTAGAAACAATGGAAAGTGACTGAAATTTATTAAATCAAGAAGTGAAATGGTCAGATCTGTGATTATGAAAATTCATGTTAACTATAGCATAAAAAGATGGACTATGCTAAGTGTTATAGATATAAAGACATAAGCAAAGTAGTTTCTGCTTTCAAGGAAGCTACAATATAATGAGAGAACAATATGCCAATATATAGATTACATAGAAAATATATAGATATGAAATATCAGTTTAATTCTCTGGGATACTTCCTTCAACTTGTACTCAAACTCATGAGTTGGGTATCCAGAGAGTGGTTGAGAGTTCTAGGAATAACCCTCAGAGTTTACACTCTAGCTAGCCAGCTAGCTCCTACTATCTCGAACCCCTACTCATGTACTTTTTGTTAATAGACTGTAAACTCAAATATTTCTTAGGAAAGACCATTATTCATATGGCAGACAATAGAACTTCCCCCCCCTTTTTTAAATTAAAGCTTTTTATTTTTCAAAACATATGCATGGACAATTCTTCAACATTAGCCCTTGCAAAACCTTGTGTTCCAGTTCCCCCCCTTCCCTAATGCCCTCCCCTAGATGGCAAGTAGTTCAATACATGTTAAACATAGTAGAAATATATGTTAAATCCAATATACGTATGCATATTTATATAATTATCATGCCGCACAAGAAAAATCAAATAAAACCAGTTGAGAGAGAGAGAGAGAGAGAGAGAGAGAGAGAGCAAAATAAAATGCAAGCAGGGGCAGCTAGGTAGTACAGTGGATAGAACACCAGCCCTGAACTCAGGAGGACTTGAATTCAAATATGATCTCAGACATTTAACACGTCCTAATTGTATGACCCTGGGCAAGTCACTTAACCCCAAATTGCCTCAGCAAAAAAATTAAAAACTAAAATGGAAGCAAGCAACAACAAAAAGAGTTAAAATACTATGTTGTGAACCACAGTTACTTCCCACAGACCTCTCTCTGGATATATATGGTTTTCTTCATCACTGAACAATTGGAACTGGTTTGAATTATCTCATTGTTGAAAAAAGCCATGTCCATCAGAAGTGATCATTGTATATAATCTTCATACAGTAAAACTTGCCCATTAATTGGATAACAGCTGAAAAAGTTTTTGTATATGATTGTAATGGAATATTATTGGCTATAAGAAATGATGAGCAGGAAGATTTCAGAAAAACCTAGAAAGACTTAAATAAACTGTTGCAAAGGAAATTGAGCAGAACCAGAAGAACACTGTGCACAGTAACAGCAATATAATATTCAACTCTGAATGATTTAGCTATTCTCAGCAATATAATGCTCCAAGACAGTTCTACAGGACTTATGATGAAAAATGATATTCATATTCAGAGAAAGAGTTAATTTAAATGTAGATCAAAGCATATTATTTTTTACTTTCCATATATTTTTCATGCTTTTTTTTCTTTTGGTCTCTGTCCTCTTCATAATATGATTAATATGGAAATATTTTACATGACTACACATGTATAATCTATAATCAAATTGCTTACCATCTCAGGGAGATGGGAAATAAGGAAATTAGGAAGAAAATTAGGAACTCAAAATTTAAAAAAGTTTAAAATTGTCTCCACATGTAATTGGGAAAAAATAAAATATTATTTTAGAAAATATCCCTCATTAACCTGTGGCACAATTTTATCCAAATATATACAATATATAATGAGAAAAATTATTAACAATCTCAAATATATTACTAATGATTATTATAGTTTATTATATATATTATATATATATACATACCTTTGTTATATTAATATATTAATTATATGTTATATATTAAGTATTACTTTTTTAATTAAAGCTTTTTATTTTCAAAACATATGCATAGATAATTTTTCAACACTGACCCTTGCAAAACTTTGTGTTCCAAAATTTCCCCCTTTTTTCCCTAACTCTTCAACCTAGATGGCAAGTAATCCAATATATGTTAAACATGTGCAATTCTTTTATACATATTTTTACAATTATCATGCTACACAACGAAAATCAGATCAAAAAGGAAAAAAATAAGAAAGAAAACAAAATTCCAGCAAACAACAACAAAAAGAATGAAAATACTATGTTGAAATCCACACTATCTGGGTGTAGATGGCTCTCTTCATCACAAAACCTTTGGAACTGTCCTGAAGATATATTATTAATAAATATTATTGATAATTTTAAGTGCACATAGCAAAGGCAGGCTTATAAATCCTCATACTATAGATTCTAGAAGTCCTTTTTTTCTTCATAGAGTTCTCAAAAAGTTTCCTTTGGGTATAGTATTTCTGCTAGGTGGCCATGATAGGTTCCTTGATTTGGTTTCTCCATAGTTTGATGTTCCCTGAAGCTTCTTTCTCCTTTGGGTGAAAGTCTTGTTGCATATGTGTCTGTCTGGAGTGTCTATTTCTCTTCACTGATGAATATGATATCTTTTTAAGCTTTAGTATCTCTGAGTCAAAGTGACTTTGTTGATGGTGAAAGAGAAGATAGAGAAATTCTCTCCTCTTGTGAGGGGTTCTCTTTTATAAGCAGGTACCAGTTTGCAAGACTTGCAATGAATGTCTTCAAATCTTGAATGAAATTTTTTTGTAAACTTTTTATTTTCAAAACATATACATAAGTGGATATCCTGCCATCTAGGGGAGGGGTGGGGAGTAGGGGGGAAAAAGATTTGTAACAGAAAGCTTTGTAAGGGTTAATGTTGAAGAATTACCCATACATATATTTTGCAAATAAAAAAAACCAAGAAAACAAAAACATATACATAGATAGTTTTCAACATTCATCCTTGCAAAACCCTATGTTCCAATTTTTTCTCCTCCTTCTCTTCCTCCAACCCCTTTTTCTAGACAACAGGTAATTCAATATATGTTAAACATATGCAGTTCTTCTATACATATTTCCACAACTATCATGCTGCACAAGTAAAGTCGGATCAAATGATCAATTCTGATGGACATGGCTTTCTTTAGCAATGAAATGTTTCAAACCAATTCCAATTGTTCAGTGAAGAAGGCCATATACACCCAGAGAGAGGGATGTGAAATGTGGACCACATCATAACATTTTCATGCTCTTGATTTATGTTTGCTTGCATTGTGTTTCCTTTTTCTGATTCTTCTTTCTTGTAGATATGATTTTTCTTGCACAAAGATGATAAGTGTGGAAATATGTATACATATATTCGATTTGTCAAGTATTTTAACATAATTAACATGTAGTGGATTTCCTGCCATCTAGGGGAGGGGTGGGGAGTAGGGGGGAAAATTTTATAACAGAAAGCTTTGTAAGGGTTAATGTTGAAGAATTACCCATACATATGTTTTGCAAATAAAAAGTTTTAATAAAAAAAAAAGAAAAAGAAAAGTTGGGTCAAAAAGGGAAAAAAATAAGAAAAAACAAAATGCAAGCAAACAACAAAAAAAGTGAAAATTCTATATTGTGATCCACACTCAGTCCCCACAATCCTCTCTCTGAGTGCAGACAGCTCTCTCCATTACAAGACCATTGGAACTGGGCTGAATCACCTCATTGTTGAAGAGAGTCATGTCCATCAGAAGTGATCATTGTTTATTTAATCTTCTTGTTGCTGTATACAATGATCTCCTGGTTTCACTTAGCATCAGTTCATGTAAGTCTCTCCAGGCCTCTCTGAAATCATCCTGCTGATCACTTCTTATAAAACAATAGTATTCCATAACATTCAAAAGCTCTAACTTATTGAATGAAATTTTTCAAGGTCTTAGCTATTTAAGGCCCTGTAAAGTGGGACCAGTTGTTCAGCCAGACATATTGTTTCCTTCTTGAAGTAGGGAGATGTTATATATCCTGAAGAGATCAAAGAGTGTTAGACCTTGTTAACACATTAAGACCTTATTACTGTAACTATATATTCTGTGACTATATCAACTAAGCTGGAAGTGGATGTATATAAATCAGTTTTCCTACACTTTCTACAAGATAAATTTGCAGGTAAATGCAGGTAGCTTAGAGACCAGGAAAGTCTTCACAAAGTAGGTGATGGCTTAAGTTGAGTCTTGAAGGAAATTCCTAGTCATTCAGGCAGCCAGCAATCATTATTAAAACACTTACAATATGTCAGGTACTGTGTTAAGAATGGGAATAACAAATGCAACCCTATCCATAGTCTCTATGGGTTCTTCTATCCTCTTCAGATCACTGAAGGGGAAAAACACTCTGAGAAGTTATCATGAAAGGAGATGACATTCTCCATCATGCCCCTATTCCCAGCTTGCTACAATGACAACCTCAGGGAATTTCTCCCTTGAGTGATACTTGGAGTTTTCTCTCTTGGTTGAGCTCAGTTAATTTGCTCCCAAAGGAAGAGCTACTTCAATCTGTATTGCTTGGTGTATATTTTTGATTATCTCCAATTCCTTTTTTGCTGATGACTTGGATAAATGAGTTTCTTTGCAACTTTCTCTGTGTCTTCAGTGTGGAACTGGCAGTTGGTAGAAAGGGAGTCAAGCATTGGATATATAAATTGAGCAATCCCTTCCCATTAAGAAATGGCAATCAAGAGTTTACCTGGAACCTGAAACTACATAAATTCAGCACTGTCCTTTTCAATGGTAATACTGGAAAGTCAACTATTTCATTAAATGTTTATTTTCACCCTGTAGGATTACATTCACTTTTTTTTTTCTTTTTGCTGAGGCAATTGGAGTTAAGTGACTTGCCCAGGG
This sequence comes from Myrmecobius fasciatus, assembly GCA_023553655.1. Classification (NCBI taxonomy): domain Eukaryota; kingdom Metazoa; phylum Chordata; class Mammalia; order Dasyuromorphia; family Myrmecobiidae; genus Myrmecobius; species Myrmecobius fasciatus. Next base: position 226,166 of record JAJPUD010001429.1, on the reverse strand, counting down.
CCACACAGCTAGGAAGTGTTAAGTGTCTGAGACCAGATTTGAACTCAGGTTCTCCTGACTTCAGGGCTGGTGCTCTATCCACTGTGCCACCTAGCTGCCCCCATATTCACTTTTGCTAAGTAAATTATTCTTAGTTGTAATTCTAGCTACTTTGTTTTCTGGAATATCATATTCCAAGCTCTCTCTTCTAACTAGTGGGAGTCAATAAATCTTCTGTGATCCTGACTGTAGTTCCATAGTATTCAAATTATTTCCTTATGGCTTCTTTCATTATTTTTTTCTTGACCTGGGAGCTCTGGATTTTTGGCTATAATATTCCTGGGAGTTTTCATTTTGATAATTCCTTCAGGATTGACTAATGTATTTTTTCTATTTCTATTTTGTCTTCTGGTTCTATAATATTTGGTAGTTTTCCTTTATAATTTTTGAAATATGATGTTGAGGTTCTTTTTTTGTTCATATCACTCCTCATTCCATTTTCCAGGCTGGTAATTTTTCTTTGAGATATTTCACATTTTCTCAAGTGTTCATGGGTAGGCTGAGAGAATATAATAAAAATGACAATACTACCCAAACTAATTTAATTATTTAGTGCCATACCAATCAAACTCCCAAGAAATTATTTTACAGATCTAGAAAAAATAATAGCAAAGTTCATCTAGAAGAACAAAAGGTCGAGACTTTTAAGGGAATTAATGAAAAAAAGTGCTGATGAAGGTGGCCTAGCTGTGCCAGAACTAAAACTATATTATAAAGCAGCAGTCATCAAAATTGTTTGGTACTGGCTAAGAAATAGAGTAGTCGATCAATGGAATAGGATAGGATCACAGGACAAAATAGGCAGTAACTATAGCAATATAGAGTTTGATAAATCTAAAGACCCCAGCTTTTGGGATAAGTACTCAGTATTCAACAAAAATGGCTGGGAAAATTGGAAACTAGTATGGAAGAAAATAGAGCTTGACCCACACCTAACACCACATACCAAGATAAGATCTAAATTGGTTCATGATTCAGATATAAAGAGTGATATTAAAAGCAAATTAGAGGAACATAGATAGTTTACCTCTCAAACCTGTGGAGAAGGAAGGAATTTGTGTCCAAAGAAGAACTGGAAATCTTAATTGAACACCACACAGATAATTTTGACTATATTAAGTTAAAAAGTTTTTGTACAAACAAAACTAATACAGACAAAATTAGAAGGGAAGCAATAAATTGGGAAATCATCTTTACATTTAATGGTTCTGATAAAGGCCTCATTTCTAAAATATATAGAGAATTGTCTCATATTTATAAGAATTCAAGCCACTCTCCAGTCGATAAATGGTCAAAGGATATGAAGAATTTTCACATGATGAAATTAAAACTATTTCTAGTCATATGAAAAGATGCTCCAAATCACTATTGATCAGAGAAATGCAAATTAAGACAACTCTGAGGTACCACTACACACCTGTCAGATTGGCTAAGATGACAGGAAAAGATAATGACAAATGTTGGAGGGGATGTGGGAAAACTGGGACACTGATACATTGCTGTTGGAACTGTGAACGGATCCAACCATTCTGAACGGCAATTTAGAACTATACTCAAAAAGTTATCAAACTGTGCACCCTTTGACCCAGCAGTGTTTCTATTGGGCCTATATCCCAAAGAGATCTTAAAGAAAGGAAAGGGCCCCACATGTGCAAAAATGTTTGTGGCAGCCCTTTTTGTAGTGGCAAGAAACTGGAAACTGAATGGATGCCCATCAATTGGAGAATGGCTGAATAAATTATGGTATATGAATGCCATGGAATTTTATTGTTCGTAAGAAATGACCAGCAGGATGATTTCAAAGAGGCCTGGAGAGACTTGCATGAACTAATGCTGAGTGTAATGAGCAGGACCAGGAGATCATTATACACGGCAACAACAAGACTACATGATGATCGATTCTGAAGGATGTAGCTCTCTTCAACAATGAAATGTTTCAAACCCGTTCCAATTGTTCAGTGAAGAAAGCCATATATACCCAGAGAGAGGGATTTGAATGTGGACAACAACATAACATTTTCATGCTCTCTATAGTTTTCTTGCATTATGTTTCCCTTCTCAGATTTTTTTTCTTGTAATTCCGATTTTTCTTGCACAGCAAGACAACTGTAAAAATATGTATACATATATTCAAGTTGTCAAGTATTTTAACATAATTAACATGTAGTAGACTTCCTGCCATCTAGAGGAGAGGTGTAGGGGGGAAAAATGTGTAACGGAAAGTGTTGCAAGGGTCAATGTTGAAAAACTACCCATACATATGTTTTGCAAATAAAAAGCTTTAATTAAAAAAAAAGAAAGAAAGAACTCTCTATTTGACAAAAACTGCTGGGAAAATTGGAAACTAGTATGGAAGAAATTTTGGGTTCATGATTTAAACACAAAGAGTGATATTATAAACAAATTAGGCGAACATAGGATAGTTTACCTCTCAGATCTGTGGAGAAAGAAGGAATTTGTGTCCAAAGAAGAACTGGAACTCTTAATTGAACACCAAATAGATAATTCTGATGATATTAAGTTAAAAAGTTTTTGTACAAACAAAAGTAATGCAGACAAGATTAGGAGGGAAGCAATAAATTGGGAAATCATTTTTTACTAAGGGTTCTGATAAAGGCCTCATTTCTAAAATATATAAAGAATTGACTCAAATTTATAAGAAATCAAGCCATTCTCCAATTGACAAATGGTCAAAGGATATGAAGAGACAATTTTCAGATGAAGAAATTTTTTTAAAGTTTTTTTTTTAAATTTTATTTGCATAACATATGTGTGGGTAATTCTTCAACAATAACCCTTACATAGCTTTCTGTTACAAATTTTTCCCCCCAACTCCCCGCCCCTCCCCTAGATGGCAGGATATCCACTACATGTTAATTATGTTAAAATATTGGCAAATCGAATATATGTATACATATTTCCAAACTTATCATTGTTGTACAAGAAAAATCTTATCTACACAAAAAATATATCAGATAAAGGAAACACAATGTAAGCAAACATCAATCAAGGAGTATGAGAATGTTATGTTGTGGTCCACATTTCACATCCCTCTCTCTGGGTGTATGATGGCTTTCTTCAGTGAACAATTGGAGGTAGTTTGAAACATTTCATTGTTGAAAAGAGCCATGTCCATCAGAATTGATCGTCATATAGTACTGTTGTTGCCGTGTATAATGATCTCCTGGGTCTGCTCATTTCACTCAGCATCAGTTCATGTAAGTCTCTCCAAGCCTCTCAGATGAAGAAATTAAAACTATCAAAGAAATGCAAATTAAGACAACTGAGATACCACTACACACCTGTCAGATTGGCTAAGATGACAGGAAAAGATAATGATGAATGTTGGAGGGGATGTGGGAAAACTGGGACACTAATACATTGTTGGTGGAAGTGTGAATGATCCAACCATTCTGGAGAGCAATTTGGAGCTATGCTCAAAAAGTTATCAAACTGTGCATATCCTTTGACCCAGCAGTGTTTCTATTGGGCCTATATCCCAAAGAGATCTTAAAGGAAGGAAAGGAACCCATATGTGCAAAAATGTTTGTGGCAGTCCTTTATGTAGTGGCTAGAAACTGGAAACTGAATGGATGCCCATCAATTGGAGAATGGCTGAATAAATTATGGTATATGAATGTCATGGAATTTTATTGTTCTGTAAGAAATGAGCAGCAGGATGATTTCAGAGAAGCCTGGAGAGACTTGCATGAACTGATGCTGAGTGAAATGAGCAAAACCAGGAGATCATTATACATGACAATAACAATACTATATGATGTTCAATTCTGATGGACATGGCTCTCTTCAACAATGAGATGTTTCAAACCAGTTCCAATTATTTCGTGATAAAGAAAGCCATATACACCCAGAGAGAGGCCTGTGGGATCTGAGTGTGGACCACAACATAACATTTTCACGCTTTCTGTTGATGTTTGCTTGCATTTTGTTTTCCTTCTCAGTAGACCCGATTTTTTCTTGTAGATCCAATTTTTCTTGTACAGCAAGATAACTATATAAATATATTGGATTTATCATATATTTTTATCATAGTTAACATGTATTAGACTACCTGCCATCTGGGAAGGGTGAGGGAGAAGGAGAGAAAAATTTGGAACAGAGGGCTTTGCAAGGGTCAATGTTGAAAAATTACCCATGCATATATTTTGCAAATAAAATTTTTCATAAAATTTTTTTTAAAAAAAGATATTTCACATTTTCTTCTATTTTTCAGTCTTTCGATTTTGTTCTATTGTTTCTTAATGTCTCAAGGAGTCATTAGCTTGACTAATTCTAATTTTTAAGAAGTCATTTTCTTCAGTATTTTTGTACCTCTTTTACTAAGCTGTTAGTAAATTAAGCTGTTAATTCTCTTTTCATAATTTTCTTGCATAGTTCTCATTTCTTCTTTTCAATTTTCCTCTACCACTCTTATTTGATTTTTAAATCATTCTTTTGTTTTTTAAACGTTCTTTAGTTTCTTAAGAATGGTTGTTAGATTTGTATCCACCTTGAATTTTTTCTTTGAAGCTTTCCTTATAGATGTTTTCAAGTCATTGTCTTCTTCTGCGTTTTTTTCTTGAGCTTCCCTCTCACCTCAGTTGCAATTTTATAACCAGGTTCTTTTGTTTCATCATTTTTCTAGCCTACTTCTTGACATTGGACTTTATGTTATAATTAAACTGGACTGAGTTTCTTTTCAGTCCTTCTGTTCCTTTCATAAATGCAAAATTTTAGTACTTCCAATATGGTACAACATGGGAAGACGTTTGTGCTCTACTTCTTACACAGATAGGACCTTGCTTCTTCATGACTATGATTGTTCCTTTCCACAATAGAACTATGACTCACAACTAATAGGTGACAGATCTGAAAAATGGCACCAGATTCTGATCCCAATGCTAGTATATGGGGTCCTAGGATCTCCTTCTTACCCTTTATTATCTCTGGGTGCTGGGCTGCTACCCGCAGCCACTACTTCTGTTACCGCTTAGTGCTTCTTGCCAGGCTCTATTCCAGTGTCTGTAGGTCCCTCACCCCACTTTTTGCAGATCTATCTATCTTCTTAAGCTGTCCTGGCCTGGAAAAATAACTTATTGTGACTTTTCTTGGCTTTTCCACTCAGAATTAGATTTGGCATGTTTTCTAGGTTATTGTAGAAGAAGTTTTGAGGGAATTCAAAGAGAATTGCTAGCTGTCATTCTACTATCCTGATTCTACCCCAACCAATATAATATTTAAGAGAGTAGATATAATTCTAGCCCAGTACTTCCCCTCTCTGTGGAAAGCAGAGAAGCTTCTCACTCTAATGTTCTTCTCTTCCTGATAGGAATAAAATTTTCCCCTCAAGAAAAATGGCAGAGAGATGCTAGAGATGTATATATTCATGACTCCCTGTAAGCTATGAGCCAAAGGATGACATCATTGTACTAGGAAAATGAAAGGTGGTCCCTAGGCTCAGTGAGCTTATATTCTAATGGGGAAAGACAAAACATAAAAGGAATACTGAAACACAAGGGGGGGGGGGCAAGTAGGTGGCTCAATGGATAGAGCACCAATCCCTGAAGTCAGGAGGACCTGAGTTCAAATCTGACTTCAAATCTGACTTCAGACACTACTTAGCTGTGTGACCCTGGGCAAGTCACTTAACCCCAATTGCCTCAGCAACAAAACAAAAACAAGGAAAGGTAAAAGAAGTAATGTGGGAGCAGGATCATATGGGAGCAGGCAATGAGACCCAATGAGACTGATCTGGACCTTTTCTAAAATAGAGGTTTCACTATATGAACATAATTACAAAATACTTTTCACACAAATAATGTTAGATCTAACCAACTGGAAGAATTTCAAGTGCTCATGGGTAGGCCCAGCTAATATAATAAAAACAACTCTACCTAAATTAATCTATTTATTAAGTGCTATACGAATCAAACTGCCAAGTTTATAGAGCTAGAAAAAAAATAACAAAATTAATCTGGAAGAATAAAAGGTCAAGAATTTCAAGGGAATTAATTTTTTTTAAAGCTTTTTATTTTTCACAACATATGCATGGACAATTCTTCAACATTAGCCCTTGCAAAATCCTGTGTTCCAATTTTCCCTCCCTTCCCCCATGCCCCTCCCCTAGATGGCAGCTAGTCCAATATATGTTAAACATGGTAGAAATATATGTTAAATCCAATATATGTATACATATTTGTACAATTATTGTGTCGCACAAGAAAAAATAAGCAAAATAAAATGCAAGCAAACAACAACAAAAAGAGTAAAAATACTATGTTGTGGTCCACACTCAGTTCCCACAAGCCTCTCTCTGAATGTAGATGGCTCTCTTCATCACTGAACAATTGGAACTGTTTTGAATAATCTCATTGTTGAAGAAAGCCATCAGAATTGATCATCATATAATCTTATTGTTGCAGTATATGATGATCTCCTGGTTCTGCTCATTTCACCTAGTATCAGTTCACGTAAGTCTCTCCAGGCCTCTCTGAAATCAGCCTGCTGGTCATTTCTTATAAAACAATAATAGGGAATTAATGAAAAAAATACAATGAAAGGTAGCAACTTTCTTTTGTTTTCTAGTTTGGTTTATAATGACAATGTCTCAATTTATATGATTCAGTTGCTTCAGTAGTGTCTATTTATTTGTCACTGGATAAAGTTTTCACATTTAAGAGTGACAACAGATAAATCAATGTGTGTAGATGGTCTAAAAACTGTGTAATTCAACAAAGTTCAGCAGCAAGAGATACAAAAAATTCCATTCAAAATAATTGTCAATAGTATAAAGTATTTGGGAATCTATCTGCCAAGGAAAAGTCAGGAACTATATGAACTAAACTAAAAAACACTTTCCACACAAATAAAGTCAGACCTAACCAGTTGGAAAAACATTAAGTGCTCATGGGTAGTCCGAGCGAATATAATAAAAATGACAATACTACCCAAACTAATTTACTTATTTAGTGCCATACCTAAATAAAGTAAATTAGTTTGGGTAGTACTGTATTCAAACTTCCATGAAATTATTTTACAGATCTAGAAAAAATTAGTAGCAAAGTTCATTTGGAAGAACAAAAGGTCAAGAATTTCAAGGGAATTAATGAAAAAAAAAAAGGCTGATGAAGGTGGCCTTGCTACACCAGATCTAAAACTATATTATAAAGTAGCAGTCATCAAAACCATTTGGTACTGGCTAAGAAATAGAGTAGTGGATCAGTGGAATAGGTTAGGTTCACAAGACACAGTAGTCAATGACTATAGTAATTTAGTATTTTGATAAACCCAAAGACTCTAGCTTCTGAGATAAGAACTATTTGAAAAAAAATTTCTGGGAAAACTGGAAAATAGTATGGCAAAAACTAGGCATTGACTAACACTCAACACCATATACCAAGATAATGTTAAAATGGGTTCATGATGTAGACATAAAGAGTGATACTATAAGCAGACAAGAGATAGTCTATCTCTCAGATCTGAGGAGAAGGGAGGAATTTATGGACAAAGAAGAATTAAAGAACATAATGAAATGCAAAATGTATAATTTTGATTATATTAAATTAAAAAGGTTTTATACAAACAAAACTAATGCAGAGAAGATTAGAAGGGGAACAAAACTGAAGAAATTTTTTTTTATATCCAAGGGTTCTGATAAAGGCCTCATTTCTAAAATATATAGAGAATTAACTCAAATTTATAAGAATACAAGTCATTCTCCATGGTCAAAGGATATGGACAAACAATTTTCAGATGAAATTAAATCCATTCCTAGTCATCTGAAAAATGTTCTAGATCACTATTGATTAGAGAAATGCAAATTAAGACAACTCTGAGGTACCACTACATCCCTCTCAGATTGGCTAATATGACAGGAAAAGATAATGATGAATATTGGAGGGAATGTGGGAAAATTGGGACACCAATATATTGTTGATAGAGTTTGAACCTATCTAACCATTCTGGAGAGCAATTTGGAACTATACCCAAAGGGCTAATAAACTGTGCATACCCTTTGATCCAGCAGTCTCACTACTGGGTCTGTATCCCAAGAGATCATAAAAAAAGGAAAAGGACCCACATGTGCAAAAAATATTTATAGCAATCCTTTGTGTGGTGGCAAGGAACTGGAAACTGAGTGGTATGGCTATGATGTTATGAATGGAATGGAATATTATTGTTCTATAAGAAATGATCAACAGGATGATTTCAGAAAGGCCTGGAGAGACTTGCATGAACTAAGCAAAGAGAACATTGTGCAGAGCAACACCAAGATTACATGATGATCATCTGTGATAACCTTGGCTCTTTTTAACAATGAAGTGATTCAAGGTAATTCCAATATATTTATGATGGAAAGAGCCATCTATATCCAGAGAGAAAACTATGGACACTGAATGTGGATCAAAGCATAGTAGTTTCACCTTTTTGTTGTTATTGTTGTTGTTTATATGGTTTTTTCTTTCTTGTTTTTTTTTTCTTTTTGATTTTTTTTTTGCAAAAGGTAGGTTTATTTTTTTAACCTAATACTTTTCTTTCTTTCTTTTTTATTAAAGTTTTTTTATTGCATGGGTAATTTTTCAACATTGCCTCTTTCAACATTGATCCTTGCAAAGCCTTCTGTTCCAAATTTTTCTCTCCTTCCCCCCATCTCCTCCCCTAGATGGCAGGTAGTCTAATACATGTTACATAAATATGTATACATATTTATACAGTTATCTTGCTGTACAAGAAAAATCGGATCTACAAGAAAAAAAATCTGAGAAGGGAAACATAATGCAAGCAAACATCAATGGAGAGCATGAAAATGCTATGTGTGGTCCACACTCAGATCCCACAGGCCTTTCTCTGGGTGTAGATGGCTCTCTTCATCACTGAACAATTGGAACTGGTTTGAATCATCTCCTTATTGTTGAAGAGAACCATGTCCATCAGAATTGATCATCATATAGTATTGTTGTTGCTGTGTATAATGATCTCCTGGTTCTTCTCATTTCACTCAGCATCAGTTCATGCAAGTCTCTCCAGGCCTCTCTGAAATCATCCTGCTGGTCGTTTCTTACAGAACAATAATATTCCATGACATTCATATACCATAATTTGTTCAGCCATTCTCCAATTGATGGGCATCCATTCAGTTTCCAGTTTCTAGCCACTACAAAAAGAGCTGCCACAAACATTTTTGCACATTTGAGACTGGAAGTCAGGAAAGAGGTTAGGACTAGATAAATAGATGTAAGAATCATTTGCATAAAAAATTTTAAATAAGATATTAACAATGAGATTACAGAAAGTCATCCCTAGGATAGTACACTATGACCAGGTAGGATTTATACCAGGAATGCAGGGATGGCTCAATATTAGGAAAACTATCAGCATAATCAATTATATTAATAACCAAACTAACAAAAATCATGATTATCTCAATAGATGCAGAAAAAGCATTTGATAAAAATCCAACACCCGTTCCTATTAAAAACACAAGAGAGTATAGGAATAAATGGACTTTTCCTTAAAATGATCAGTGTCATCTACTTAAAACCATCAGCAAGCATCATATGTAATGGAGACAAACTAGAACCATTTCCAATAAGATCAGGAGTGAAATAAGGCTGCCCACTGTCACCATTACTATA
>JAJPUD010001429.1:151910-216392 GCA_023553655.1 Myrmecobius fasciatus | reverse complement strand
TTATCTCAATAGATGCAGAAAAAGCATTTGATAAAAATCCAACACCCGTTCCTATTAAAAACACAAGAGAGTATAGGAATAAATGGACTTTTCCTTAAAATGATCAGTGTCATCTACTTAAAACCATCAGCAAGCATCATATGTAATGGAGACAAACTAGAACCATTTCCAATAAGATCAGGAGTGAAATAAGGCTGCCCACTGTCACCATTACTATTTAATATTGCATTAGAAATGTTAGCTTTGGCAGTAAGGGAAGAAAAAGAGATTAAAGGAATTAGAGTAGGTAATGATGAAACCAAATTATAACTCTTTGCAGATGATATGATGGTATACTTAGAGAACCCTAGAGACATTAAATATTCATCCATTCCTTAACTGATGGGCATCCACTCATTTTCCAATTCCTTGTCACCACAAAAGTGCTGCTATAAACATTTTTGCACATGTGAGTTCTTTCCCCTCTTTTATGATCTCTTTGGGATATAAGCTTAGTAGGGCTTATATATATATATATGTCTGCTGGATCAAAGGGTATGTACAGTTTTATAGCTCTTTGGGCATAATTCCAAATTGCTCTCCAGAATGGCTGGATCAGTTCTGCCTGTGCTAATTTTGGCCTAACAATTAACACCAAGAGTAAGAAGACTAAAAAAGTTAGATAGAAGTCAGGTTACAAAAGTCAATAGGTCTTTATATTTGATCTGGAACATAATTGGGAGCCACTAGAATTTACTGAACAAGGGGATAACATGGCCAGACCTGTGCTTTTGGAAGATAAATTATACAGCTGAATAGAGAATGGAATGGGATAAGGAGAGAATTAAGGTAGGGACACCAATCATTAGACTATTGCAGTAGTCCAGGTATGAAGTGATGAAGTCCTGTAAGAGATACAAAAAGAAATTCCATTCAAAATAACTGTTGATAGTATAAAATATTGGGAATCTGTCTGCCAAGGACAAGTCAGGAACTATAAGAACTAAACTAAAAAATACTTTCCACACAAATAAAGTCAGACCTAATCAATTGGAAAAACATCAAGTGCTCATGGGTAGGCTGAATGAATATAATAAAAATGGCAATACTACCCAAACTAATTTACTTATTAAATGCCATACCAATCAAACTCCCAAGAAATATTTTACAGATCTAGAAAAAATAGTAGCAAAGTTCATTTAGAAGAACAAAAGGTCAAGAATTTTAAGGGAATTAATGAAAAAAAAAAAAGGATGATGGTAGCTTTGCTGTACCAGATCTAAAACTATATTATAAAGCAGTGGTCATCAAAACCATTTGGTACTGGCTGAGAAATAGAGCAGTTGATCAGTGGCATAGGCTAGGATCACAGGACAAACTAGGCAATAACTATAGCAATCTAGTGTTTGATAAACACAAAGACCCCAGCTTCTGGGATAAGTACTCACTATTCGACAAAAACTGCTGGGAAAATTGGAAACTAATGTGGAAGAAATTAGGGCTTGACCCATACCTAACACCACATACCAAGATAAGATCTAAATGAGTTCATGATTTAGATATAAAAAGTGATATTATAAGCAAATTAGAGAAACATAGGATAGTTTATCTCTCAGATCTGTGAAGAAGGAATAAATTTATGTCCAAAGAAGAACTGGAAATCTTAATTGAACACCAGATAGATAATTTTGATTATATTAAGTTAAAAAGTTTTTGTACAAACAAAACTAATGCAGACAAGATTAGGAGGGAAGCATCAAATTGGGAAATCATCTTTACATTTAATGGTTCTGATAAAGGCCTCATTTCTAAAATATATAGAGAATTGTCTCATATATATATAAGAATTCAAGCCATTCTCCAACTGATAAATGGTCAAAGGATATGAACGGACAATTTTCAGATGATGAAATTAAAACTATTTCTAGTCATATGAAAAGGTGCTCCAAATCACTATTGATCAGAGAAATATGATTTCAGAGAGGTCTGAAGAGACTTGCATGAACTGATGCTGAGTGAAATGAGCAGAACCAGGAGATCATTATACACGGCAACAAGACTATATGATGATCAATTCTGATAGACATAGTTCTCTTCAACAATGAAATGTTTCAAACCAGTTCCAATTGTTCAGTGAAGAAAGCCATATACACCCAGAGAGAGAGATATGAATGTGGACCACAACATAACATTTTCATGCTCTCTATTGAGGTTTGCTTGCATTGTTTCCCTTCTCAGATTTTTTTTTCTTGTAGATCAGACTTTTCTTGCACAGCAAGATAAGTGTGGAAATATGTATACACATATTCGATTTGTCAAGTATTTTAACATAATTAACATGTAGTAGACTTCCTGCCATCTAGGGGAGGGGTGAGGACTGGGGGGGGGAAATTTTTAACAGAAAGCTTTTCAAGGGTCAATGTTGAAAAATTACCCATACATATGTTTTACAGATAAAAAGCTTAAAAAAATTGATTAGGCATATTTGGACAAGGTGAGGACAGAGGGATAGATATCATCTGATTTAGGAAATTTTTACTCTATGAAAAATGTACCTTTTTTGATGTCAAGATGGGAAGAGAATATATCAAAAAACATAGGTTACATTACAAATTTATTACATGACTTTGGATCAGTTGTAGTAACTATGCCTCTAGTTTCCAGAAGGATTGGATTTCCCATAAGGAGGCCTCTCCAATGTACAGCCTAAGTCCCTTCTCATCCAATTTTTCAAAGAGGCAACTGGGGCTTCTAGTTATGGAGAAACAAGCTAGTCTAGCATAGTTCAGCCAAATTTCTCCCTTCTTGGTCCAAGAAAATCAAGAAACTACTGACTGAATCCATTACAAGTTTGTTACATTATCTCCACTGGTCCCTCACTATGAAGAGGCAATCCTTTTACACTTCCCTAATTAACTCAGCCTTTCTCACCAGAGAGGCTCTTCCAAACCTTTTCATCCTTCTTCAAGCTTCAAACCCCACCTCCATTCTTTCAGTTGAGTGCCTTGCTTGCCTTATATTTTGCTAAAAAAAAATTAAGCCATTTGCTGAGATGTTCCTTTTTTCCCCCTGTCCTCTCACACAGTCTAGATGCCTTCTGCCACTACTTTGTCATTCAATCCTATCTGGAATGAAAAGGTGGTCCTGCTGTTTGCCAAAATTAACCCCTCTATGTGCATAAGGGATGCCATTCCATTTCATCTCCAGAAGACTGCTTCCTATATTGCCCTCCTCCCATTAATACTCAATGTTTTCTTGTCTACTGACTGCTTCCCTATTTCCTACAAATGTGCCTATATCTTCCCCACCCTCAAAAAAACCCCTCATTTGATCCATCCATCCTCAGTATTACCCCATCTCTTCTTGATTTTTGGGACAAACTTGAGAAGGCCATTTACAATAAACGCTTCTATTTCCTTGACTCTCAATCTCTTCTTAATTCTCCATTATCTGTCTTATGACCTCAGCTTTTGGAACTGTCTTCTTTAAATTTACTAATGATTTCTTAATTACTAAGTCTAATGGCCTCAGTCTTCATTCTTCTTGACTTCACTGGAAGTGTTGATTCTGCCTAATCATTGTCTTAATACTCTATTCCAAATTTTTATAACACAACTCTCTCTTGGTTCTCTTCCAATTGTTCCTTCTAAGTTTCTTCTACATCTTCATCCAGGTCACACTGTGTATTCTGTCATAGACTGTCTTCTCTCTGTTATTTTATTTGGTGATCCCATTAACTCTCATGGAATGACCTCTATTGTCCCATTTCCAGCTGCCTATTAGACGCCTTAAACTGATGTCTTAGAGATATTTTAAACTCACTTTTTAATGCTAAATTCATGTCTCTAAATCAATGTCTCTATTTCTACCTCTACGTTTATATCTATATGAAAAAGTTAGGATCATAAACTAGTTCTTAAATCTTATTTGCAATGTTTTCAAGTGTCTTCTCCCTAAAAAGAAAGCCCACGTCAGAAAAATCTTTGCATTTGTACTTTTAAATCCAAACTCTCGCAAGCCCTTCCTGTATGCCAGGGTAAGGAGACTGGAGTACAAGGCTGGGGCGCGTTGCCGTACAACATGGCGCCGCCCATAAGGAAGATGCGCCATAAGGACCGCCTGCGTAGCTCCACTTATCTCCCGAAGTCTGCCAGCGGAAGTGTTTCCAGCCGGAGCGGATGCCGGGGGGAGACACGCGGAGGCAGAGGTTCCAGCTGTCCCGCCACAAGTCAGTCTGACGTCCCTGAGAGCTCCCTACCGGTAAGTGATTTAGTTCTGGAGCCCGCGCTCCCGGGAGTCTGCTATGTGGGAGGAGACTGGGGATGGGAGGACTGCGGGCCACCCGCCTAAAAGGAGACCCAGCCCGCCTTTTGGGAGGGCTGACCTCCGCTAGGGGCGGGATTCCGCCCCACCCCCAACTCCCTCTGCAGCTTCCTAAATCCCCCCTCTGTGCGTCCCGTCCCGCCCCCTTACATCAGCTCTTCTGGGGGGCTTCGCCTGCCTCAGACGCTCATGGGACCCCTGTACCCTGCCCCATACCCCGGGAGGAAGGCGGGCTCCAAGAACACCTGGAGTTATCCCTACCCGCGTGGCACTCTGGGAGTCCTTTTCCAGAGGTGTGTCCCCTCTATATTTCCCTGCATTTCTCACTCAGACATTCACCAAAAATGTCTTCCGAATCTCTTGGTTCCCCCTTCTCCCGTTCCCTCCCTCCCCCACCCTCCGGTACTGGGATATCTGGAGGCGTCTCTACCTGCCTGAGATCCGGTTATCTCCACCTGGGAGGTACTCAGAGAGTCTTGTTCCAGAGGTGTGCTCTTCTTTATTTATTCGACTTCACCCATCACTCACACATGTACTACTGATTCTTTCCATCTATTTCTTCTGAAGCTCTTAGTTCTCCCCCTGCCCCCCAAAGTCCGGAGAGGGAAGCTGGGTCCTTAAATACCTGTACTCAATTTTTTTACCTGCCTGGAATCTGGGTGTCTATACTTGGGATGCTCTCAGAAAGCCGTGTTCCAGAACCTTTCAATTCCTTTGTGCCCCTCATTCACACACCATCTATTTTTCCTGAATCTCCTGGATCTTTGCCCTAGTCTTAATGACTTCTTCCAGTTCTTGACCTGATTAATGAGTTATATCTCGGTAGTGTTAAAATTTGCCCTACTAGCCCAGATTCGATGTTGTTGCTTATTTTAAATCTTCCTCACTTCATTGTCCCTGGGAAAGAGAAAGGGCTGTGTACCTATTTTTCCACATTGGCATCCCGTACATATTTATGCTCTGTTTTCATGGGGTGGAAAAGTGGACATATTATCCATGATTTCTATTTATTTTTCATATAGTTTGGAGAATGACAGAAAATTCCAATAGACTTAACTCCTTTATGAACTGGGACTTAGTAGATATTTAATATTGTTGATTGCTGTGTAATGATCTTAAGTATATTTGAAAAGGGAGAGTTTTTGAATTTTTTTAGAGACTATTTGAAAAGAGAATTTGGAGCCAGGGGACCCAGGTTCATATCCTTGTTTCTGTCACTTTTGCTCTGGGCTCTCATTGGGCTCTCACTTTTCTGAGTGTCAGTTTTCTTACGTAAGAAATGAAAACGTTAGACTAGATTAACTTCCAAGGTCTCTTAGCTGTAAAACTAAACGATAATTCCAGTTACTAAATTAGTAATTGGAATTTTTTGTGTCATTAGTGTTTTTGGCAATTCTGGTGAAAAAATTTGGAACTTCTTTTTTCTTTTTTTTTATTATTAATACTTTTTATTTGCAAAACATATGTATGGGTAATTCCTAAACATTAACCCTTACAAAGCTTTCAGTTACAAATTTTTCCCCCCTACTGGAACTTCTTAAAGGAGGAAAACAGCAACTGTGATCTAAGTATAGCTAAACAAGGCATACAAATCATTTTGGTTAAGATGGGATATGTAATAGACTTACTTTTGTCTCACACCACAGTGAAAAGACAAATAGATTTAGGATTAGGAGTTCAAAACCGAACTCTAGCACCCCAAATATTATGTGATCTTAGGCTCCTCACTCTTTGGGTCTCATTTTCTTCAGCTGTAAAATGAAAATGTTGGAACATGATATTTTCACCTCTCTTCCAGTCCTAAATCTGTGATCCTATGATTAAAATTTTCCTTTTTTTTTTTTCAGTTAACATTTATTTTTATCTCCCTCCCATCCATCCTCATTATAAAGAAAAAAAGGAGAAAAACCATTTAAAAAAATATTCAGTCAAGCAAAACAAATTCCCACATTGTCCTTATTCACACTTTTCTTAAATATATAACCTCAAGAGGTGGATAGTCATCCTATAATTTTTCATATATATATATATATATATATATATACATATATATATATATATATATATACTGGCTTTGGCTTCATCACTGTATGCAGGTGTTTATATAAATTTTTTGAAAAAATATTTTATCAATGTCCCCTTTTAATCTTACTGCTCTTTCCTAGAGCCTACCCTTCCTCCCTCCCCCACCTCCCTTTGAAAATTTCTTTAGAACAAAGAAATACTGTAAAGTAAAACAAATCTACATTATGGTCTGCTAAACTATGTTGTCTCCTTCCACATCTATGGTATTCTTTCACTTCTGCTGAATGAGTTTTGTCTTTACCATTACTATTCTAAAGTCTTAAATCGTCAACTGAATGGATCAGAGTTTTGAAGAGTTGTTTTCTTTGTGTTTTTTTGCATATTTTTGTTCCGGATCAATCTCCTTTCATCTAGTTTTCCCAAAGTTCTCTGTATTCTTCCTTTTCTTAAAACAAGGCAATGTTCCCTTATATTTATATAGTTTGTTAAGCATGTTTTTCTGATTTTTAAAAATTGTTGCAAATAATTCTACTAGGAATATTTTTGTTAATATGTATCCTTTTAATTGTCAGTAACCTCTTTGTAGTATATCTTCAGTAGTGGGATCTTTAAGACCAAGCTTATAAAATTTAGTAACTTTTTCTTTGAAATTCCAATTATTTTCCAGAAAAGTTGAACCAACTTATACTTATATCAGCAGTGAATGTATTAGTCTTTTTACAAGGTGTCCCCTCTCCCCTTTTTTTGTTAGATGTAAGGGGTTCCTCTGAACTGAATTTAATAAGTTGAAATTTATTAAGAATAAAACTAAAGTCCTATACTTCACAGTCAAAAGAAAATAATTTATGTGAACAAGATCCGGGGGGATTCAGAGGAATTAAAACTCATTGAGTCAATGGTGGCTACTGAAAGACTTAATGTGGAAGGAAAAGGTGTTAGTGATCTTAATCAGTAGGTACTTATTTTTAAATACCAACCAAATGCCAGGCACTGTGTTAGGCTCTAGAATAAAAACAAAATTTGAAACAATCCCTGCTTGAAATGAGCTGGAGGGGAATAATGTCAATCTAGTATATTTATTGAGCACTTTCTATCTAACAGGCATAGTGTTAGAGATAGAGACAAAAATGAAATAATTTTTTTTTCAAGGAGTTTACAATCTAGCCAGGAAAAACAACATGTGAATATGGAAAGACCTGTTGTAGTTGTTGCTCTAGTTGAGCTCTAAAGGAAACCAGAGATTCTGAGAGGCAGAAATGAGGAAGGAATGTATTCCAACCTGTGCAAAGGCATAAGAGATGGAAAGATGAAACATCTTGTGTGAAAAATATTAAGAAGGCAAGTGTGGTTGGATTGTAGGTTGTGTGAGAAGATTTTGTAAGGGTGATGGATAATAAGACAAGAAGGATAGTTTTGGGCCAGATTATGAAGGACTTTTAAGTGGTAAACAGTGGAGTTGATACTAAATCCTGTGGGTTATAAGTAGCCAAAAGGAATTTGTTGAATTGGGGAGTTACATGGTTAGAACTGTATTTTAGGAAAATCAGAATCAAAAATTGTGAAGGAAATACTGATGAGAGGAGAGACTTTAGTTGGGGAGGCAAACTAAGGCTGTTGCTTTCCAATGATCGAGGTGGTAAATGAGCAACTAGGCTGAGAGCCAACCACAAGATAGTATAAAATACTTTTGTGAAATGCCTTGCTGAAATGTAAGTGTACTGTGCCACTTCCCTTATTCTAGTAACCCTGTCAGAAAAGGAAATGAAGTTAATTCATTGTTATTTATTTTTAAAAAATTATGAATTTAAAAATCCAAATAAAATGAGCATTTCCATATTTAAAAAAAACGGAAAAATTATGCTTGGAAGCTGTCTGTATTAAGTATAGCTTTTCAAGTATATAATAAATTGAACAGCTTATTTTCTTTTTCTAAATAAAAAAATATTTTCAATTAAGCAAAAAAAAAACAAAAACTGTTTTTTTTCCCAATCCACTCCCATTCCCTAATTGAGAAAGAAAAACAAAATCCCTGGTTTTCTTTTTTTTTTTAAAAATCAGATTTCTGTGTTTGCCACGTCCAATAAATGAGTAAATGAATGAATGAAATTTTCATTCTACACTCTTGAATTCTTTTTACTTTTTTATCAGGAAATAGGTAGCATCTTTAAACATAATATCTATGGATTTGTGCTTGGTCATTACACTGATAAGAGTTGAGAGTCTTAAAATAATTTCACTTTGTACTATTATTGTTGATAAATTGTTCTTACTTCATTCTGTATCAGTTCTACCAGTCTTTCCAGGTTTCTTTAAACCATTCCCTTCATCATTTCTTACAGTAAAAATAGGATTCTATCACATTGATGCTCAACTTGTTCAATCATTCCCCAGTTAAGTCTTTGTCACTACCAAAAAATAAAAAGTGCTATAAATACTTTTTTTTACAGATAGGTTCTTTTTCTCTTTCTGTTTATCTGAGATATAGAAGTGAGTGGTCTCTCCAAATCAAAGAGTATATGTAATTGAGTGACTTTTTAGAGACAATTCCAAATTGCTTTTTCAGAATGACCAGACTAATTCATGTCTCCATTTACAACTTGCATTAGTATGTCTGTTTTCCCAAAGTATTTGTCATTTCCCTTTTTAGTTCAGTATCATTTGCAGTCTTTTAAGTGTGAGGTAGAACCTCAAAGTTGTTTTATGTAGTTTGCTAATTATTAATGGCCTGGCTATTGCTTACTCGAATGAATTTCTTACTTTGAGAACTGCCCCTTCATTTCCTTGGAACATTTACATTATTTATGATTAATAAACTCATACTGACTCTTAGTGATAACTGCTTTCCTTTGAAAATGCTCAAAAAGGGAATAAAAAATCAAGTTCATAGGCCTGTAGTTTGAAAATATCACCCTTCCCCCCTCCACTTTTTTTTTTTTTTTTTTTTAAACAATTAGAACATTTGTACATTTCCAGGCCTGGGGCCTTACTTTCATTCTGACTTTGGCTCAGCAATCATGTTTTCCAGTTCTTTTAGTGTTTTTAGTATTGTTATTATTGTTATTATTAGTGTTTTTTGGCATGTGAATCTGGTAACTTGATCTCTTTGAAGTCAGATCTAGATTTTCTTTCCAGCGTTTAGCACAGTGCCTAACAGAGTAGGTACTTAAATACTGATTGATTGATTGATTGTTAAGATCCATCTCCCTTATTTTGAGTTTCAGCCTTCAGGCATTCATCATTCCCAATTTATCCCAGATTGTAGCACTCCTGACATTTTTCTAATAAATCCGTGCCACTTTTTGGTATTCTTTATCTACTTAAATTTCTATCTCTATATGGCTTTTAAAAATCTAAGTTGATTAATGAGTTCCTTGCTTCTTTAGGTTTTACTATTGCCTTTTATTTTTATACAACCAACATTTGCCATTATGCTTTATTCATTGAACCTTCCCTTGTAACAAAGAATAATTAAACAAAATCAGTTGCTGCAGCAAACATAAGATATGCAACATTTTTGTACATGTAGTTAGTTACTCCCTTGTTTACTGAAAGATGGGAAATGTGTTTATCATCTGCTCTTCTAGATATTTGATTTGGTCTTTATAGTTCAGATATTTTGCTTTTCATCACTGTTTTCCTTTACATTGTTGTAGTTAATGATATATGATGTTCTTACAGTTTTGCTCATTTCTCTTTTCATTAATTTGTATCAATCTTCCCTTTTGTGAATTGCTCATGATTTTTTTTCTTATGGTTTAGCATATTCATTTCACATATTACACTTCGTTCAACCATATCCTAGTTGAAGGTCACTTACTTTATTTTCATATAATCATTTGCCTTATGGTATTAGAATTTTGTTTTCAAGAATTTTCCATTACTCTTGGCTCTTAGTTACATAAAAGTGTGGCCCAACCTTATTCTTAATCTCTAGTTTGGCTTGTTCAATTCAACCTGCTTTCATGCTGAAAGATCTGAATTTTTCAAAGTGGGGCTACCAACCATACTGTGCTAGAGGTAACTGTTGAGAAGTCAAGGAGAAGGAAAGCCCTCCACTCCTATTTTAAGTCCTTTGCTATTTTGAGCCCCCAACTGGTGTGCTTACGATTTATTAAAAAAAAAATTAGTCATCATAATGCTGTTAACACATAATATTTCCTAAATAATAATAATCATAACATTTACTAATAGAAGGCAAATAAGGTAAGTGCAGAAATGATTATAGTCACTTGTGCATAAACCTGGATTACTTTCTCACCCTCTCTATGGGTAAGAGTGAATCTACATGATACCACATTGTTAGTTATTGGCAACTCTGTTCTTTGTAGTTCTTTACAGTGTCTTCTTTTTTAAAAAAAATTTGCAAAATACATACATGGATTATTTTTGACATTTATCCCTACAAAACCCTGTGGTCTAATTTTTTCCTCCCTTCCCTGCCTTCCCCCCAGTCGGCAAGTGATCCAGTATATGTTAAACATGTGCAGTTCCTCTACACAAATTTCCACAAATATGCACAAGAAAAATGATATCCAAAAGGAAAAAAAATGAGAAAGAAAACAGAATGCAAGCGAACAATAACAGAAAGAGTAAAAATACTATGTTGTGGTCCATATTCAGTTCCCACTGTCCTCTCCCTGGGTGTAGATGGCTCTCTTCATCACAAGACCATTGGAACTGGTCTGAATCACCTCATTGTAGAAAAGAGCCATATCCATCAGAATTGATCACTGAATAATCTTGCTGTTGTCCTGTACAATCATCTCCTGCTTCTGCTCATTTCACTTAGCATCAGTTTATGTAAGTCTCTCCAGGCCTTTTTGAAGTCATACTGCTGATCATTTCTTATAGAACAGTAGTATTCCATAACATTCATATACCATAACTTGTTCAACCATTCTCCAGCTGAAGGGCATCCACTCAGTTTCCAGTTCCTTGCTACTACAAAAAGGGTTGCTACAAACATTTTTGCACATGTTGGTCCCTTTCCTTTATGATCTCTTAATGATACAAGCCCAGTAGAAACATTGCTGGATCAAAAGTTATACACAATTTGATTCCCCTTTGGGCATAGTTCCAAATTGTTCTCCAAAATGGTTGAACTCCAACAATGTATTAGTATCCCAGTTTCCCTACTACCCCTCTAATAATCGTCATTATCTTTTCCTTGATAATATCTTCTTAGCCTTTCTTTATTCTCTTGAATATATCTATGCTGGAGTAATACTAATCTTAGTATTACTTTTGTGCTAAACTAATAATTTCTGCCCTTTTTATCTCTAGGAAAGAGTCACCAGATATCCCTTTCTGATCCTCTATCACCTCACATTAAAATAGTCATATTCAAATTTACTTTCATGGATGTTATAGTAAGAAAAATGTAATTTTTATTTTTTTATTTTTGCTGAGGCAGTTGGGGTTAAGTGACTTGCCCAGGCTCACACAGCTAAGGAATGTTAAGTGTCTGAGACCAGATTTGAACTCAGGTCCTCCTGACTTCAGGGCTGGTGCTCTATCCACTGGTACTCACCACCTAGCTGCCCCAGAATAATGTAATTTCAAAAACAGATAGGCCCCTTCCTATGTGTTCCCTTGTTCCAACCCATTGTATCTTCCCACCTGACTCCAGATGCTTATGATCCCTTTTAATTAGGGATACAAACTTTCATTCTAGGCTCCTTTGAGAGCAGGAAATATTTTCACTTTTTTCTTTGTATCTCCTCTGCTTAGCACATTGTGATAGTAATAAATGGTTGATTAGTCAGAAATAGAACTAGAATGGGGGGAATGGGACTGACTGTTACTAGAACTAGGGTGCTAGAAGTACATATATCTTCACTAGGTAGAAATTACTAAGCTTAGCACTTAGTTAGCAAGAGTAATTAGATAATATAGAATGAAAACTTCTTTGTTCAGATTGCCTCTACCTCTGTGGGCATCCTTTCCAGTTATTTCATTGTGTCTCTTTCCTTTTGCCACAAAGTGATTCTTCCTCACATCTCCCATTCTGATGAGGCTACATATCATCTGCCAATCAATATTATTGTTATGGTTGGTTTAAATTTATGTGGCACGTTATAGTTATCAAATAATTTCATATGTATCATCTCATTTAATTTTTACAGATAAGTAGTGACAACACTGGATTTGGAGTCAGGTGATGTGTTAAAATCTTCACCCTTCTACTTATCACTACATGAATTGGGGCAAGTCACTTAACTTCGTTGAGACTAAGTTTTTTCATCTACAAAATGAGATTGAACTAGGTGATCTCCAAAGCATTTTCCATCTCTGAAACTTATGATATAATAGCGTTTCTTGTTTTAATGGCAGTGGGTAACTGAAATGGTGAGCAGGGGGAGGAGAGCATACCACCAATGTTGGGATCTGAAAGGGAAAAGAAGATCACCAACTTTAACTACTTCACATTATTGTCTAATAGTGACCCTAGTTATCTTCAACTTTGTGTTAGAAATGTGAAGGAAATGTTCTGTTGTGTTATAAGTGTAAGCCTAGCTTAGCGGAAATGATTCCTTCAAATAGGCTATCATTTTTGTTCTTTGTTTTTTACATTTGTTTTGCAGTTTGGAGTAGTAACCAAATATTCTCTTGAGTGACAGGAAAGAGGAAGATGCTCAAACATAATATAGTTGCTACAACAGTGGTTACCCTTTTGGGCACAGCAGTGGGAGGCCTGATTATATGGAAAGTTTTCCAACGCTGGAGGGGCAAAATCAGCTGCACCAGAGAGCAGCAGGAAGAAATTGACAGCCAAGAATTGGCCCCAGTGAAAACAGAGCCACTGTTGTCACCCTTGGTTGTTCCTAATGTCTCACAAGTGGAAAGAATCCTTGGAGAGAAGGTGGTGACTGTGTCTGAGACAGAGGAATGGGAAGAAGTTGAGTCCTTACTTAGGAGGGAATTGGAACAGTGTCCAGTCCTTGGAATTGACTGTGAGTGGGTAAGTGATAAAGCAACTTCCTCCTCTCCAAAAAAAAAAAGGTCCCCAAACCCTTCAACCCCACCCTCCAAACTTCCTTTCTAACTAATGTTTTTGGAGAGTAGATGAATAAGATTAGAGAGAAACTAATATTGGTCTTAAACTAAAAGGAATTTTTAGCAGAGTAGATCACTACTAGTCATTTACATAGATATTGTAATTTATATAGTAGGAAATCAAATTATTGAAAAAACTCAGCCATCCACAATATGATCAAGCCTATATGAAGTAAGCAAAAAGCAAAAATAGATTTAATTCGTTAAATATTTATGTGCCCACTATGTACAAGTAACTATTTCTTGTTGAACCATTTGGACTTATTCAGAGATTATTTACTGTTACTTTATTTAAAAACCTAACACATACTTTTATTTTTTTTTTGTAAAGCCATAAGTAATAATCTTGGCATCTGAAGTAAATCCAGTACAGCTGCTAGTGGTGAGCAGAGAAGGGGTATTTCAATTATTATCACTCTTATATGATTGAGGTATACTGGAAAAAGAGTTAATAAGAATTGAGAAAGTTGAAGAACTAGGAGGCGTGGGTATTTTACTAGGCAGAATTTGGGATGGGAAAAAAAGTTAACAAATTGTTAATGTACTAAATTAGGGAAGCTAGGTAGTATAGTAGATAAGTCCTAGATCTGGAGTCAGAAAGACTGGCCAAATCTGGCCTGAGAGATTTACTGTTTTTGTCACCCTGAGCAAGTCCCTTAACCTTGTTTGCCTCACTTTCATAATTTGTAAAATGAGCTAGAGAAGGAAATGGCAATATCTCTGCCAAGAAAACCCAAAATGGGGTCACAAAAAGTCAGACATGGCTTAAGGGACTGAATAACAACAAAAAACTTATTGGAGAAGAGGGAAAGTGACTTGGAGATCTGTAGATTGCTGCAGCAAGAATCTGGATAGGTTAGAAAACTTCAAGAAGGTGAGGTGACTGTTAGTGATGGTGACAGAAGGAGTGATAGGGAAGTAAAATAAGAGCATCAATTCTTCCTGGCCCTTTATGTCAGGAGGCATGAGGAGAGTATTAAGGAACATAGTGTCTTCAGGAAAAAGCTAGGTTTTCTGGTTCCTTAGAAAATGGGAGAAATAGGAAAAGGAGGGCTCAGGATCATATATTTTGGAAAATCACTTAATCTACTCTCCTCATTTTAGAGTGAGATTAAATTACTTGCCTGAGGTCATAGAGGTCACATGGCAGAATCAGGCTTGAATTCAGACTCTTTGATTCTAGATGCATTGAAGCAGAGGAGGGTTCTCAGAGGGTACAATGGAAAGAAAAGGCAAAGGAGGATGGGCATTGGGGAGGGTTAAGATTCAGTTTACTGTTTGGTAATGGTGGAGGGGAATAACCCCAGGATGCTAGAAGCAGGCTACCCTGTTTGTCTCTCCAGCATGACTCCAGGCAGTGGCAAAACCCCTAGGCAGATGGTTGATGGGGATGAGACAACCACATTCAGCCCTGCTGGAGAAGAACCTGTATCTATGGACTGGTCCCTCAGGTTAAAAATTGCGGTGAAATGGGATGGATATTCCTATTCCACCTAACAAGTAACAAAGAGAAGATGTCTTATTAGGCAAAGGAAAGCCTTTTGGAGCAAGGAAAGGATGTGGCGTTGATTGAGCTAAAATCTGTGGGTCAGAAGGAAGGTAGAGCACCAAAAAGCCATACCAAGAACCTGAATCTTTACTACCCTGAGCTATTTGAATCTTTAGGACTGTTGTAACTTCTAAGGAAAGGAATTAGCTTAGCCATGTGCCTGAGATCATAAGAGATATTTCCCCTACCATATCACAGGACCCTGAAGGTGTGGCAGTTTAGGGAGAAGACCCTTTGCTGGCTGTTGTTGATTGCATAGCCCTGGTATCTGGGACATCCCCAGTGGGCCTAGGCTAGTTTTGGCTCCTGGTTTTCCCAATGGACAGTGGATTAGAAACATCAAGTAGTAGGGGTGGAGGTGTGAGGGGAATTTTGTCAAAAGCAACTTCGTTGGAAGCACGAAATAATTGATATCTTGACAATCTGACAGTGAAGAAGACAAGGAAAAAAAACTATAAAAAATAGAGGCAAGAACTCAAAACAGTAGGGTAATCTAGAAGGGTTTGTTATGGGAGCAGATAGACTTCTATTTCAGTAGCTGTTGAGGGCAGCACAGGACAAGAGTGAATAAATAATAACCCTGAGTAATCAAGAAAATAATAGCAGCTGACAGTCATATTAGTGTTCTACAAAGTACATTCTGTTAAATGTAATCTATTTTAGAGACGGGATTATATAATCTGTTTTAGAAAGATTCTCATATAAAATTGACAATTTAAAAAAAATTGGTGCTTCAGGGGATATTAAAAAATTCAACTTGTGAAAAATGTCTTCCCTAATTAGGGGTAAATGAGGTAAAGATTGAAAGGAATTATTGGCTTTAAAATAATACACATAAGTTACTATTGTGTATATTTCTCAGTAGTTATCACTGATGGAAAGAAGCCTGGTTAATCCAGAATGACACATAATTTTTAAAAAGTAATTTCTATTTGATTTTAGAATGTGTTTGAACTTTTTTTTGGAGTACAGGATAATCCAAAAGTCTTAAATATAGTTTTGAGTTTTAATAACTGCAAATAAAATTTTTGAGATATCTTATATATAAGTATGTCATGCTTTAGAAATTAATTTCATATTGAACAGTAAAGTCTTATTGGAAAACTTCATTTTGAAACATATTGGAAAGCCTTCCTTCTGTTCTATACCATTTTGAATCCCTTTTATGCTCTTTATTCAACTACTTCATGCCCATGTTAAGAGGATACAGGGTCAGATATAGGTCAACTCAGCTTAAGGCTGATAGTTTTTTTTCTTTCCTTTGTACTTCCTGGAGTATAGGAATAATAATCAGATGTTAGAGTATCAAAGGACTTTATTGATAAAGATACAGTAGAAAAGTCTAAATGGTCCTTTTTGTCAGCTGAGCATATACTGCAGTGTGCATGTACTGCCAGTCAATCAGTAAATATTTATTAAACTCCTACTTTGTGCCAGGCACTGTGCTAAGCTCTGGGGCTACAAAAATTTTTTGCCCCCAGGCAAAAGGCGGTCCCTTCCTTACCTTAAGGTGGAGGAGATACTGTGCAAAGAAATTAAGCTAAATACACGATAAATAGGAAATAATTAACAGAAGGGAAGCACTAGAATTAAGGAAAATTGGGGAAAGTTTCCATTAGAAAGTGGGATTTTAACTAGGATGTAAGGGGAACCGGGAGGTCAGTAGTTAGAGCAGAAAAGGAAGAGTATTTCTGGGCATGGAGCACAGTCAAGAGAAAATATGCCTCAAGCTGTTACATAGATGTTTCAGTCAAGAAACAGACAGGAACAGATAGTGTTACTGTTAAGAGATTAAGGTTGTAAGAGGCTTGGAAAAGTAGGATAAGACTAGATTATAAAAAATTTTTATGGGTTTTTAAATTTTGAATGTATTTAATATTTATTTAGTATTTAAATTTTCCCTAATTATGTGTAAAAAAACCCCAATTTTTTAACATTTGTTTTTAAAAATTTGAGTTCCAAATTCTTTCCCTTACTCTCTCTCACCACCTCTCATTGAGAAGTCAAGCAGTATAGCTAGGTTCTTTTTTTTTTTTTTTTTTGATCATGACATTCAGATGATTCAATAATTTATAAATTATAAATTATCTTTTATAAATTATCTTTCCTGGATCTGTTTTCCTGGTCAGTTATTTTTTCCAATGAGATATTCACAGTCTTCTGGTTTTTTCATTGTTTTGATTTTGTTTTATTGCTTCTTGATTTCTCATGTGATTAGCTTTCACTTGCCCAATGCTGATTTTTAAGGAATTATTTTCTTCTATGAGCTTTTTGTACTTCTTTTTCTATTTGACCAATACTACTTTTTAAGGAATTCTTTTCTTCAGTGAATTTTTTGTGCTTCTTCCATTGTGAGAATTTTTCTTTTTAAGGCATTCTTCTCCTCATTGATTTTTTAATACCTTTTTTTTTTAAAAACCCTTTGGCCTATTCTGTTTTTTAATGTGTAGTTTTTTTCCCAGTATTTTTTTTTTTTTGTTTCCTTTACCAAGTGGTTGATTCTTTTTTTTCCATGATTTTCTTGCATCACTCTCATTTCCCTTTCCAATTTCTCCTTTATCTCTCTTGATTTTCAAAATCCTGTTTGAATTTTTCTATGTCCTGTGACCAATTCATATTTTTCTTGAAGGCTTTGTTTTTTTAAAAAAAAAAAAGACACAAAACTTTATCTTCTGAGTATATATTTTTACCTTTCTCATCATCATAGTGATTTTCTATGGACAGAATTTTTTTCTGTTGTTTGCTTACTTTCCCAGCCTATTTCTTGATTTTTAACTCTTTGTTTAAAGTAGGACTGTTTCCAAGGTGGAGGGCACAGTGTCCCAAGCTTGCAAAGACAAGTGAAATTTACATTGGAAGGGGTGAAACTGTACAAGGTGCTAGTGGAAAATTGAGAGAAACCTGTGCTAATTGCTGATTACTAAAAGCACTCCTGTGACTGTAGTGGCATAAAGCAAATAAAAATTCAGTGAAAGTAATGTGTTCAAAAGACTGATAATCAGGCAGATGAATGGACCATTCTGCCGTCATACTAACCTTTTTGACTAAAAGGTGCAGTGGAAAAGTTCCTACATTTGGAGTCAGTAAACTTAGGTTCAAATCCTTTCATCTAGCTAAGTTTCCAACCTCAGATTTATCTTTGATTCCTCACTTATCCTACTTCCTATGTTCTACCAGTTGTTAAATTAATTCTGCCTTTACAATACTTTTTATATCTATTTCCTTTTTTCCATTTCCTTGGCCTCTATTTTGTCTGGCCCTACACTACTGAAATAGCTTTCTTTTCTTTTTTCTTTTCTTTTTTTTTTTTAAACAAATTTTATATCTTTTTTTTAATCACCTATGTTTCTCCTACCTTTCCACTCCCTCAGAGCACTCACACATAACAAATTTTTTTTCTTTTTGTAGTATTTTATTTTTCCAAGTACATGCAAATAGTTTTCAAGTCACTTTTGCAAAACCTTGAATTTCAAATTTAATAAAAATATTTTTAAGAGAAAAAAAAAACTAGGAAAAGGAGAAGAAAAAAATGAGCAAAATTAGTTCAGTGCATTGAAAAAAGTTTGAAAGCATGCATTGTTCTGTACTCATGGATATACCACCTCTGCAAAGGAGTGAAAGGGAGAGGTGTTATATCATTTCTTTGGTTTCTGTCGCATTCATTTGAAAAACAGCAACTTTTAATTGATATCCTTTGATTTTTTGCAACATTAGGACTTCTCCTAATTAGGATCTCTCTCCCTCTATCTCCTGGAATTATTCCATATACCTTTTTTTTATTCATAGTTTATTTTTTCAAATAGATACAAAGATAGTTTTCAGTATTCACTTTTGCAAAGCCTTATGTTCCAAATATTTCTTCTTCTCTTCTCCCCCTTTTCCCCCCAATCCTTCCTTGGACAGCAAGAAATCCAATACCATATAACTTTTTTTTTTTTTTAAAGAAAAAGAGGAAGAAGAGAAAATAACCAGGAAAACTGATTAACACATTGAAAAACTCTGAAAATATATTCAGTGTTCCATTCTTCTCATACTTCTGTAAAGGAGTAAAGTTGGATATTTTGTTATAACATCTCCTTTGGGGCCATGCTTCTTCTTTGCAATTTTACAATATTCTCTTTTTATAGTTTTATGATTGTTCTTTCCATTTATAATATTGCAATGGTATATATTGTTTTCTTGTTGCCTTCACTTTATAATATTTCTTATGTCTTTCTGTGTTTATCGGTATTCATCATATTCATCATTTCTTACAGTAATAATCCATTATATTCACATACAGCAGTGTGTTTATCCATTGCTCATTCTGTGGGCATTTGCTTTAATCCAGTTCTTCTGCAATAGCTTTTTATTTTGTGTCCCTACTTCCAGTCTCTACCTTTTCCATTCCATGACTCATATTGCCAAATCAATGTTTCTATAGCAGAAAATGCCCCTTTCCTGCTCAGGAAACTCTTCTAGGTTTAAGCACAAATCACTTGGATTTAAAGCCCTTCACAATTTGGCTCTTTCCAGACTCCTTTGGGTACTGCACAAACTTAGCCTCCTTGCTGTTTGTCACACATGACATCTCATCTTCCCGCTTGATGCCTTTGCCCAAGTTGTCCCCTGTTCTTGGAAATATATATCCTCTTCTCTTTCACTTTAGAGTCTCTAACCTCCTACAAAGATCATATCAAGAACCATCTCCTATATCTTCCTCATATCCTAGTGTCTCCTCTCACCATAAACAAAATACAGCTTTTTATACATATTTAATAAGTGTGTGTTGTTACACTTCAGTCAGGTGTGTAAGCTTTTTGAGAACAGGACTTGTTTCATTTTTAATCTTTGTATCTTTCCTATGTAACACATTATTTGGTACATAGTAGGTGCTGAATAAATGCTTGTACTAAAATTCTGGATGTATCATTTATGAGCTTCAGTAATTTTCTTCCAACTTCAGTTTTCTTTTTTACATAAGGAGCAGGTTGTACTAGAATGCATCTGTAAGATCCCTTTCTGCATTTGGCCTAGAAGATAGTTTAAGATTTTTCCTCATATTTTACCTTCTACTGCCATCATGTGGCTATTTCATTAAAAGTACCAAACTTTGAAAACAAATTGTACTCTCTTGCTTTAGAGAAGATTAAATCATTATAGACAGGGTCTAATCATAGGATCAAAGGAAGTTTGTTTCAGATTTTCAGAGGTAAAAATAAGGAATTCATAGGATCGTCAAATTTGGTCTCTTTGAGGTCACATAGGCCAATCCTTTCATTTTTCAGATGACGACATTGAGGCTCAGAGTGAAAAGTAACTTGTCCCCAGAGAGAACTAGTGAGTGCCAGAAGCAAGATTTGAATTAGGTCTAGTTCCAGTTCCAACATTCTATTCATTATATGATGTTGCCGTATTTATTTTTTAATGAAGATAAATCAATTAAAATGAACAGTTTAGTAATGTGGGGACTTATTTCCAAATTGCCTTTTAGAATCTAAGCAAAACTGGATCTTTGGAATAAAAGAATTTTGTTTTTGGGAGAAATTGGAAATTGGAAACATTTGAACCTTGGATCAGTGTAAAATCAACACTATTACTGCCAAGAAAAAAAAAAAAAAGTTGTTTTTGTTGTAGCTGAAGATTCTTGATTGCTAAATATACAGGTTCTGCACAGTAGTGTGCTGATAATGAGATCTGTGTTAAACTGACAGAATTGTATTCTTAAAAAATAAAAATAGAAAGAAACTTAGGGATGTTCAATGAAAAAAGCCAGTGTTAAAAAAAATGTTCTGGTCACACTTAAAAGAATTGATGAGGAATTATACCACCAGTTCTAAAATGTTCTCTGTGAAACTACCTGTTTTCTAAATAGGAGGCAATAGTTTTAATGGAAATTCTTTAGATCTTGTGGGTTCTTACTTAATTTCTTTTTGAAAAAATAAACAATAAGAAAAAAGGTATATGGAATAATTCTGGGAGGTAGAGGGAGAAAGATGCTAATTAGGAGAAATCCTAATGTTGCAAAAAATCACAAAATAAGGAAAAGCAAATAAATTCATTGACTAAGGGAAAAAAAGAACTAGAAAATCAACTAGCCAAAAAACTCTAACTAAACACCAAAACAGAAATTCTGAAAATCAAAGAAGACAAATAAAATTTAAAGTTAAAAAAAAGAGATTGGTAAGTAAAATTAGGACCTAGTATTTTTTTTAAGGGGAGGGGAGTAGTTAAGCCAAACTAGTTCACCTTAATAAATATTTTATTGTCAAATTGTCAAAATAAAAATAAAATGGAAGAATTAACCAAAAAAAATTAGGAAAAAAATTATGAAGCTATTGTGTCTAATAAATGAAATAGATTATTACTAGAATAAGAATATTCAATTTAAACAACTCCATTACAGAAAAAAACAAATAATGCATAAATGAACTACCAAAAAATATCAGAATCAAATAGATTTATAAGTGAGTTCTACCAAAAAAGTCAAAGAACAGTTAATTCCAATATTATAGTAACTGTTTGCAAAAGTAAAAGAAAGGATCCTATCAAATTTCTTCCATGGCACAAATATGATTGTGACATAAACCAGAAAGAAAAAAAATGGAAAAAGAAAATTAGAGCAATATCCATAACGAATATTGATGCAATATCCAAATGAATACTGAAAAAATATATATTAGTAAGAAGGCTAAGACAATTGTGCACTGTAATCATGTATGATATTTGAAAAATCAGCAACATAATAGATTATATTAATATTGAAAAAAGGGAGAAAGTGTGAAAATTAAAACACTAATGCACTATTGGTGGAGTTGTGAACTGATCCAGCTATTCTGGAGAGCATTGTAGAAGAACTATGCCCAAAGGGGCAAGCAGACTATGCATATCCTTGACCCAGCAATGTCACTACTAAATCCCTGAGAGATTATAAAAAAGGGAAATGGACCTAAATATGCAAAAATATTTATAGCAGTTCTTGTTGTGGTAGCAAAATATTGGAAATTGAAAGGATGCTCATCAATTGGAGAATGGTTGAACAAGCAGTGGTATATGAATGTAATGGAATACTATTATATAATAAAAAATGATGAACAGGAAGATTTCAAAAAATCTGTGATGATCAACTGCAATTGACTCAGCTCTTCTCAGCAACACAATGATCCAAGATAATAACAATATAAAGAACTCATGAAGGAAAATGCTATCCAGAACAAGATAAAGAACTAATAGACTCAGAATGCAAATCAAAGCATATTTTTTTCACTTTAATCTTTCTTGGGATTTTTTTTTCTTTTGACCTGCTTCTTCTTTTACAACTGTGACTAATAAGGAAATATGTTTTACATGATAGCATATGTATAAATGGCATCTTCAGAAGATGGGAGGAAAGGAAAGGAAAAAAATTTGGAACTCAAAATCTTGCAAAAATGAGTGCTAAAATTTTTCTTGCTTTGTAACTGAGGAAAAATATAATTCTTTTTAAATTTTAAAAAGTAAAAGCATAAAAGCACATTGGCATATAAAAGAATTGAAAATAAAAATAAAATTACAGTATACAACTTTCTACTGAGATCACTGAATTTAGAAACTAAATATTTATAATATATTGATAATTTTATTTCAATTGAATTGAACTACTTTTGCAAAAAAAAATGAAAATGATAATGTCATCAATGCATAAACCTTTGACAATACCCATTTCTGTAAAAACAAGAAAACAAAAGCCAAAAATACTAATAAGCATAATAACAAATACCAATTTTTAAATGTAAGTTCAGAATACAATTAAATATTTGAAATAATTTTTTATATTAAAATGAGGAGATTGGACTCAGTGGCTTCTAAGGTTTTTTCCAGCTCTAAATCTATAATCTTATGCAATAAATAAGAACCCTGCTTAAGGGTCAGTTCATAAGTTTTTATTTTTCTCTTCCTCCAACCTGGGTATCTGCTTAGAGGGGAAAAAAAAGAAAGGAAAAAAAATCCTTGTGGTATAAATATTCTTAGTTATACAAAATAAATTTCCATATTAGTTGTGTCCAAAAAAATGTATGTTTCATTCTGCATACTAATTTTTTAACCTCTTTGTCTTTATTAGTCATCTGGAATCATGATTGGTCATTATACTGGGCATGATTCTTAAGGCTTTCAAAATTGCTTTTTGCAATATTGTTCTTACAGTGTAAATTATTCTAATTCTATTCTCTTCACTGTGTCTTAGTTTATTCAGATCTTCCCAGTTTTTTCTGAAACTGTCTCATTTATCATTTTTTAAAGTACAATGATATTCCATTCCATTTACATACCACAATATGCTGGTCATCCCTTTTATTCCAGTTCTTTGCCTCCACAATAAGAGCTGTTATAAATATTTTTGCACTTTTAGGATATTTTGCTCTTTCTTGGATTTTGTTGAGACCTGATAGTAGTGCAAAACTGTAGTGACTTTTTGGACATTGTTTAAAATTATTTTCCAAAATGACTGGACCAATTCACAGTTACAGTAGTGCACTATTATGCCCATTTTCCTATGGCCCCTTCAAAATTTATTATTTACCTCATTTAAAAATCAATTTTTCCAGTTTGCTGATTTTACCATTTCACACATGTTGGTATGAAATGGCATCTCAAATCTCCAATTTCAAGTGCTTTTTTCAATAGCTCTTTATAAAATATAATTATTATTGTACTGTGGTCAGTAATAGATGTGTTGAAGATTTCTCCTTTCCTGAGTTTGTGAAGTGTTTATGTTGTAATAATTGTCTTTTTTTGTAAAGGTGCCATACACAAGTGAGATATGTATATATGTATGTGTGTGTATTTATGCATATATAACATATTATATATATACATGTAAATATATACACACATATATACCTATACATACATATACACATATACCCTCCTTTTTCCATTCAATAATTGATTCAGTTATCATATCCAAAGTTTTGAAAATTCTGTTCAAGTCCTTAACTTTCCTGCTTATCTTCTTGTTAGATTTATACCATTCTGAAAAGGGACACACTCAGGTTCCCAACTATTATAATTTCATCATCTGTTTTCCTCTGAAATTCAATTAGTTTTTCCTATAAGAAGGTAGATGCTATGACATCTGGAACACACACATATACATACTTAATTTCATTTTATTATTTATAGGGCATTAAATAGTTTGCTGGTTTATCTCTTTTAATCAAATATGTTTTGACTATTGTCTGAGTTCATGATTGCTATACTTGCTTTTTTGGATTCATGTGAAGTCTAATAGATTTTGATCCAGCCCCTTATTTTGAATTTGTTTAAATCTTTGTTTCTAGTATGTTTCATGTTTCTGTTGAATTATATTTTCTAATCCATTCTGCTACCCTACTCCATTCATTGTTGTGACTGGTAATTGTAACATATACAATTCTATTCTATTCCTCTATTCTGTTGTAATTTTTTTCATTCTTTACCTTGGTTTCACACTTTACAAAGAAAAAGAGGGTGGCAAAAGACATATGCTTAACAGTTGTGATCTAGAGATCACTATTGATATGATCTACTTTTGTCCCGTTTTTATTTTTCTCGTCATCTAGCCATCTACTCTAACCTTTTACACATAAAGAACTGAGGCCCAGAGAGTCTAGATAATTTGCCCAAGATTATACAGGAAATAAGTAGCAAAAGTAGAACTTCAATTTAGTTTCCCTCACTCTAAACCCAGAACTCTTTCTACTGGACCATGCTGATTCTTTTTGCATAGATTGCATAGAATGAATCATGAAAGATTACTTTAGTTATTTAAGTGGATTCCATTTTGTTTTCTAAAGAATCTAGGAATGTTTTATTTGAACATGAAGCTGAGAAAACTTAAGGGGAAGTGAGATATATGATTGGTATTTTTGAGTACTAAAAAAGGCTATCACAGGTAATAGTGGGTAGATTTTTTTTCTTGTCTCCCAAAGCAAAAATTTGGAGTCCAAATATCAATACTTGGAATTTTTCTCTTGAAGCACCTTTGTTTAGGATATTGTCTCAGGTGGCATGCAGAGTTTAGTAGCTGAGGCTTATAATTAACTTTTTCCTCCTCAACATAGTTAAATGATTTCAGGAGAAAGAGTAAAGTGGGCTGCCTTCTCTGTATACTCAATGATATTCCAGAGTGATAATTGTATTCTGGCTTTCTCTATTGCAGGTGAATATAGAAGGCAAAGCTTGCCCTGTTTCACTACTTCAGATGGCTTCCCCAACAGGCTGTTGCATCTTACTTCGTCTTCCTAAGCTGATCTCTGGTAAAGCAGCACTCCCCCAAACCTTATTGGACATCTTGCAAGACAGCAGAATCTTAAAAGTTGGGGTTGGGTGTCAAGAAGATGCCAGCAAGTTGCTTCAGGACTATGATCTCACTGTTAGAGGGTGTCTTGACCTCCGAAATCTAGCCATGAAACAGAGGTATGTGTATTTGTGTACGCTGCTATTCCTGTAGTAAGGGGCTCTCAAGTATGTTAGTAGAAGCAATGGTATTTTGAAGATGATTGCTGGAACATCTGGAATTTTTAACAGGAATTCTAGGAAGCCTGGAGAATTCTTGACAGCATATGAAAATTTGAGAAGAAAGAAATACTTCATCTTCCAGGAAAGCCTCAATTACTGTAGAAATAACCTTTGTTAATGAAGTGATAGAGTGTCAGTTTAGTCCAGGGTGCTTGAAAATCTTGGCCTTGATATGGGTAAATTTCCCTTTCCATTGGAATTTTTTTTTTCCTTTTAGACTTTCTATTCCAACTCTCTACTTAATTTAGTTTCTTCCTGGTAGATGGAAATATAAAAGCATTCCTCTCTTGATGGTAGCTAAGATTCAGGCAACCCAGCTTCTCCTGTACTGATTGTAACCTAGAAGAGGTTGGATTTAATCTGTGCTTTCTTATTTTCATGTAAATGTAAAATGTGAGATCCTGAATTTCAAATCTTATAATTTAATTTATATGGTTGAAGCTCTTGTTATGTGTCAATTTTTAATCATTGAAGGAAGGACATCTTTTAATTATTCTTAATTGGATTCCACTCTGTTTTTCAAGTTTATTACATTTTAAAAAATAATTTAGTAACTGGAAGGCTAAATGATTCTTTTTGTAATAATTTTCTGCTACTATCAGTCTTATTTTGGATGCATTGTAGGAAGTGGGACAGATGATCCTGGCCCTATTTTTCCATAACAAACTGCACATTTTTTGATGGAATAATTTTTTTAAAATAATAGCTTTTTTTATTTTCAAAATATATGCAAAGATGATTTTCAACATTCACCCTTGCAGAACCTTGTGTTTCAAATTTTTTCTCTCTACTTCCTTATCTTCCCCCTCCCCTAAACAGCAGGAAAGACAATATATGTTAAACACATGCAATTCTTCTTTACATATTTCCACATTTATTATGCTGTACAAGAAAAATCTGATCAAAAGGGGAAAAAATGAGAAAGAAAAACACCAGCAAATAAACAAACAACAAAAAATGTGAAAATACCATTTTGATCCATAGTCAGACTCTACAATCCTCTCTCTGGGTGTAGATGGCGCTCTCCATCACAAGCCTGAATTGGCCTGAATCACTTCATTTTTTAAAAGTGGTGGTTTTTTTTTTTTTTAAATTGTAACTTTTGACTTTTTTACCTCACTTTTTCAAAAATTTTATTCTGAATTAAAATACACAAAAAAGAATTATTACTATGTATGTCATGAAACAAAGGAAGATTGAATACAAAATTATGAAATTTCAACTTCATATTAGTTCAAAAAATTATGTAATAAATTCTGCATATAGTTTTCAAAACTATGATATTTGTGTTTTCTTCTTAGCTTCCATTTATTCTCTACTGTACATTTAAAAAATGTTTTGGTGCCTCTCTTTGGCCAACCCCCTCCATTAAAAATTGAGGTGAAAAAATCTCATGTGTAACAATTTAGGCACAACAAATCTACATAGTAGCCATGTCAAGAAATAAATATCTCTTTCTGCACCGTAATTCTATTGTGTCAAGTAGTAACTCAATGTATTATAGTGTTTTCTAGAAGTATGATTGATCATTGATCAGAGATCTTAAATTTTTCAAAATTGTTTTTCTTACAGTATTTTTGTCATTTTCTAGAGTCTCCTGATTCTGTTCATTTTGCCATTCAATAATTGATACTATCCAGGATTATCTGTTTCTTTTGTCATTTCATGTAGTACAGTAATATTTCATTATGTTCGCATATATAACAATTTATTCAACTACTCTTCAATAAATGGGTATCCCCTTAGATTCTGATTCTCTTTTTATCTTTCCCCTGCCCTTTTAAAAAAATATTTCTGTCAGGATCAGGAAGTTTGTTTTACTTGTGGCTTTTCCTTCCCAGTATCTTTCTTCTTCCTTCCTAAATGTTTCCTTCCTTATCTCTTGTTTCAGTGTTGAATTTCTACACTACCTATTTTGCATATAGAACTCCTTATTTTTATTTATTTATTTTTGTTTGTTTTTTGCTGAGGCAATTGGGGTTAAGTGACTTGCCCAGAGTCACACAGCTAGGGCATATTAAGTGTCTGAGATCACATTTGAACTCAGGTCCTCCTGACTTCAGGGCTGGTGCTCTATACACTGCGCCACCTATCTGCCCCAAACTCTTTATTTTTAAATCCTCCTTTATCCATATCAGGTAAGAGTAAGGTTGCTCTCCTTACCCCCTCCATGTTTGTATCCTCTTTTCTCATACACTCCCATTAAGAGAAATAGCAAGTTCAACCCCCTTTTTTGTCCTTTATGCACTAGTGTATTTCTTTTACTTTCCCTTCCCTTTCCCTTCTTAAAAACCTTCCAACCAGAGCCAATCAAATTCTTGTCCTTTTCTGTTTTGTTTTTTTTTTAATTCCCTCATTCTTTGAGACATTAAGATTCTCAGAAGACACTCGTTTCATTTCCTCCATTAGAATGTTAGCACTTCATTATTATACAGCCCTAGCTATTTAAAAAAAAAAAAGAAAAGAAAAAGGTATTTGATTAAAGGTTTTCAAAGCTGCACTGTTTTAATTTTTAATTTAAAAGGGCTAGAAACAACATACAAGTCCAACAACAAAGGAATAGTTAAATTGCATTATATTAATGAAATTTATTAGAATGCTTTTAAAACTATAACTATGACGAATACAGAGAAATCTGAAAATATGTTTATGAAAGGATACAAAGTAAAAAAGAATACTCAGAACTGAGTAGATATTATGACCATGTAATAGGAAAACATTAATGAAAATGAATGAAGAGAATTCTGTTGTGAATTTAATGGGAGTAACTGAAAAAATGTTATACTCCATGGCTTGAAATGAACATATTTAAATATAAATAGATTTAGTTGTTTGCATTCATGTTCGTTCTTACATTTTTAGTAAAAAAAAATGTTTTTTTAAAAGATAAAAAAAAATGACAATTTACCTCAAACATCCTATCTCTTAATTATCCATTGTGTATCTGATATTCATCAACTCATCTTAATCTTTTCTAAACCTATGTGTTTCAGAAGTATATTACCTTTCATTCTTAGTTTATTTCATTTCCTATAGTTCTTGAAATTGAGTGGTATCCAAGTAAATACTTTAGAGAGTATTATGCTTTATAGAGCTCTTATTAGCTTACCTTTGAACTCCAGATTTTTGGTTCTATGATTAAAGGGCTATCTCCAGGTAACTGAGAAATCAACTTATAGCTACTTTCACTTGGAGCATTAATACATTTATCTCTGGGCAGGAGATTGAGATTATTGACTCTTTAGAAATTCCATACAGAAGATCTTAAGGAAACAAGAAGAAACTAGGTAACCCTTTTATTTTCCTACTGGGCTCTTGGTTCCTGGCTTTATTTTATTTCATCTCTTTCAGGAGAGATTTGCTTCAGAATGGACTTAGCCTGAAATC
The DNA here is from genome assembly GCA_023553655.1 of Myrmecobius fasciatus. NCBI lineage: Eukaryota > Metazoa > Chordata > Mammalia > Dasyuromorphia > Myrmecobiidae > Myrmecobius > Myrmecobius fasciatus. The sequence continues at coordinate 187,555 of JAJPUD010001429.1, read as the reverse complement.
ACTTGCTGAAACCATACTCAACTTTCCTCTCAACAAGTCTCTTCTTCTTCGTTGCAGTAATTGGGATGCTGAAGAGCTTACTGAGGAACAAGTAGGTTATATTCCAGAACAGCTAAAAAGCAAATAATGTATGACTTCTAGCCATGTTTGTATTAAACTGTTTTCTATAGCATAATCCAAGTACTGGGTTTTTGAGAAACCCAGATCATTCTAAAAATGTTCAAGATATGGATTTCCTTACTGTACAGATGACATTTAATAAAATATAAAGGTCCCCACCCATTTTTCTGTTTTGCTTATGAAATTTTACCACTTGGTGAGGTACTTAACTAACTATTAAATGTTTAGATCCTAAAATGTGCAAATGCATCATTTAACTTTTCTGTACCCTATGTTTCTTCAGTTGCCATTAAAAAAAAAAAGATACTTGTAAAGAATTCAGATGAAAGCGTTACAATATGCATTTATCTTGAGGAGGGGCAGCCTGCCCTTAGATATTTAAAAGCGTTAGGTCTGGAAGGAAGAATGTTGTCCTTATTTTATTCTACCCACTATAAAATATCACCAGTACAGAATTCTAGGGAAAACTTTACTTTAACTTGTTAAAAAAAAAATCTGGATGAAATATTTTAAAAGAAGACAATTTAGTACATTCAAATTAGAATTTATTTCTATAAACAGATAGGCTCATAGATTTAATGTTGAAAGGGGCTTTAGAAGCAATTTCATCTGTCTACCTCCTCATTTTTGTTAAAGCTTTTTATTTGCAAAACATGTATGGGTAATTTTTCAACATTGACCCTTACAAAGCTTTCTGTTACAAATTTTTCCTCCCTAGTCCCCACCCCTCCCCTAGATGGCAGAAAGTCCACTACATGTTAAATATGTTAAAATACTTGACAAATCGAATATGTGTATACATTTTTTTTTACACTTATCTTGCTGTGCAAGAAAAGTCAGAGCTATAAAAAAAAAATCTGAGAAGGGAAACAATGCAAGCAAACAGCAATAGAGGGGATGAAAATGTTATGTTGTGGTCCACATTTCATATCCCTCTCTCTGGGTGTATATGGCTTTCTTCACTGAACAATTGGAACTGGTTTGAAACATTTCATTGTTGAAGAGAGCCATGTCCATCAGAATTGATCATCATATAGTCTTGTTGTTGCCATGTATAATGATCTCCTCGTTCTGCTCATTTCACTCAGCATCAATTCATACAAGTCTCTCCAGGCCTCTCTGAAATCATCCTGCTGGTCATTTCTTATAGAACAATAATATTCCATAACATTCATATACCATAATTTATTCAGCCACTCTCCAATCGATGGGCATCCATTCAGTTTCCAGTTTCTAGCCACTACAAAAAGGGCTGCCACAAACATTCTTGCTCATGTGGGTCCCTTTCCTTCCTTTAAGATCTCTTTGGGATATAAGCCCAATAGAAACACTGCTGGGTCAAAAGATATACACAGTTTGATAACTTTTTGAGCATAGTTCCAAATTGGTCTCCAGAATGGTTGGATCCATTCACAGTTCCACCAACAATGTATTAGAGTCCCAGTTTTCCCACATCCCCTCCAACATTCGTTATTATCTTTTCCTATCATTTTAGCCAATCTAACAGGTGTTCAGAGTTGTCTTAATTTGCATTTCTCTGATCAATAGTGATTTGGTACCTCCTCATTTTTGCTAATGAGGGATGCGACTGAAAGATGGTAAGTGATTTGCCCAAAGTTTACATATGTAGTAAATAAATAACAAAGCTAGGATTCCTTACCATGTTCTCTGACTTCAAATCCAGAGTTCTTTTTACTATATTAAACTATCTTAAGATAAAAATAGATATCAAAATATAAAACAAATAAAATAGCACAAAAATAGGCACTAAAATAAATTAAGTTACTGGATATAATCCTGTATTACTCACTACTGTTAGAAATGAATTTCATAATTAGAATTAATTGCTTAATAAAAGACCTAGAAATTGAAGGGAGTCCTGAATTGCTTAAATCCCTGATTTGAAAAAGCTACTTATTTCTTATGAAGGAGAGATTATTTTGACCTTTTAAACTCCCTCAGAATCATGACTATCAGAGCTAAATCATTAGTCTTTGAACAAAGCCCCTTATTTGCTCTGTTTTATTTAGATGTTTTTCAGTTGTTTCCAACTCTTTCCATTTGGAAATTTCTTGGCAAAGATACTAGAGTAGTTTGCCATTTCCTTCTCCAGTTCATTTTACAGATGGGAAAACTAAAGCAAATAGGGTTAGTGACTTATCCAGGATTGCATAGCTAATAAGTATCTGAGGCTAGATTTGAATTTAAGAAGATGAAACTTCCTGACTCTAGGACCAGGACTCTATCCACTATTCTATCTATCTGTCTGTCTTAATTTGCTGTGCTTACCACTTCTGTAAAGGTGACTTTGTTAGTAGTTTCCTCCTCTAGACTGGCCTTCCTAATTGCCCTGAACTATGACTTTTCTTCTTAGGTTGCTTATGCTGCTAGGGATGCCCAGATTTCAGTTGCTCTTTTTCTTCATCTTCTTGGATGTCCATTGTCCATGAATTCAACCAAGAATAGGGATGTGGAAAGCAGTTGGGAAAAAGTCTTGATGAAGTGCAAGGACCTTGTGGATCTCCCTTTCCATGGTAAAAGAAATAGCAGCATCATGGGAGAAGAAAGTATTGGGGAAACAGAGTCCCCAAAGAAGACAAGAAACCAGAAGTCTAGAGCTGGTGGGATGTCTTCAGGCAATCAGCAAGGAAGAGATCCTAGGAAACAAAAACAGAAGCCCCTGGGCAAGGGCTATTCTGCACGGTAATTGGACATGGATCTTTTTCTTTGGGTTCCTCAAATTAGAGATTAGAAGACATAGTTTCTAAGGAAGAGAATGGTGTTTTTCATAGAATCTGAACAATAGCCTAAAGATAAGAAAGGAACAAGAGCTATAAGATCAAAATTCATTTGTATTTTTCCTGTTGGTATTTTCGAATCCTTAACTGGATTTCCCATGTACATTTTCTCACATTACATTGTCCCTAACAATATTGTTTGACAATTCTGTAATTATAATCTCTGACTAAACTCAGAGTATCCATATTTTGTAGACAACTGGCTTCAAATAAGGAATAACTGAGTTCAGATTTTATTTCTAATGAATCCTGGCTTTGTGAGGGACCATGGACAAATCACTTAACTTCTCAGTGTCTCAGGCAATTTAATACAATATGTTAGGCAAAACAGTTGCTTTTCTCTGTTGGAAGAAGAATTTTCCTCACCTAGATTTCCTAATGCCAATGAAATCACAGGTCTAGTTAAAAAATTAAACAAACTAGCATTTATAAAGCACTTTCAGGTTTGCTTTATAAAGGGCTTTATAATCCTTATTTTACAGATTAATAAATGAAAGCTGAGAGAGATTAATTTGACTTGTCCAGGATCACAACTAGTCAGGTCTTCCTTACTCCAAGTTTAATATCTTGTTATCTATACCACTGATTTGCTTCAGAAAATAAAATTAAATTTAATTAAATAGCACCATGATATCGTGGCACTCTGCTATATCATTTGGCAAATTGGATAGTATAATAATGGAATTAAATGTTTCCAAATCATTGTTTCACTTAACCCATGTTTTGGGGGAATCAGTTAAGGATAGGCTTCACAACATCATTATAAATTTATAATAAATAGGTTTATTATTAAAATATATTTTACCTATATTATTAAATTATATTAATTAAAAATTGTAGAACATTTATAGCATGTTAGCGTTTCCCAAATGCTTTCCATGTGTTCTCATTTGATGAGATAGAAGCACATCTGTATTTGCAGCTGTTCATGAAACTGGCACTCAAATGATTTTAATTTGCTTCCTTCTTCTGCCACTACAAAATAGTGAGTGTAATATTTTCTCTCGTTTGTCTCCTATGGAGATAAATGAGCTAAACAGACCTGTGGTTTTCAGGAGAAAGGCATATGACTTATATTTGTTCTGGGTAATATCTAACTGCAGGTAAATGTTATTTCCCAGCCAATGAGAGTTTTCCTGTATAATTTGTATAGCTAATGCAATGAAATGGCTAATAGGAAATTTGGAGTGGAAATTTGGTTGTTCTCCCCCGCCGCCTCCCCTCCCCCCCCAATCCTATAGTGCCTTTAGGAATTCAATGATTAATTCAAAGCAAGCATTGCAAATTAACCAAAAGTAAATCCACATGATTCTCATTATTTTAGTTTGAGCTTTTTAAATTTGAATTTGCTATGTTTTGATCTGAATTGAAAAGAAATGAGATTTTACCCTATATAGCTATGCTCTTATTATAGAGGACTAATTACTTTACTGGTAAAACTAGGCTGATACTTATAATTTTTTTTTTCAGATCTGTCTCCCAACAACCCAGTAGCAAAAGTAACACTTTTATTCTGTTACATGTTTTCTCTATAATTTTTCTCAAACCAAAATTGAAGAAAATACAAAGCTAGGAGTCATAGCTAGTACATGGAATGACAGTCAGTATCCCCAAAGATCTTTACCAGCTAGAGCCGTAATGTCAAACTCAAATAGAAACACATCCCTGTGGACAGCATATTGATTTAGAAAACCTCAAGTTAACTATTTATTTTGTGTATTTTCATTTATTTTATTAAACATTTCCCAATTATATTTTAATCCATTTTGGGCTATATTCAGGAATTTTGTGGGTCACTAAGTTTGCCGCCTCTGGGATTTGGCTAAGATGAAATTCAGTATGAAAGTCTTATACTGACATTCAAGAATTGGCTTCACAAGCACAGGATGGAAGAGGCATGGTTAGCCATCAGTCTCTCTGAAAAAGATCTAGGGAATGATGGACTGCAGACTTAATGTGGACCATTAGTAGATGTGTCAGAGAAAAAACTCACAAGAGGCATACTGCCCAAGAACAGGATTAATCTGTATTTTTCTTTGGTTACTCCATATATGAACTTTAATTCTCGGTGCCACATAATAAGAAGATTATTGATAAGTTAGTATTCAGAAGAGGGCATTCAGGACAGGGAAGAGCCATGAGTCCATGTCATATGTCAAGAGCCATGAAGAAACTGAGCATGCTTAGCCTGCATTAGAAGGGGGTGGCGGTGGGGTGAGGGAGGAGACATGAGAGCCAACTTAAAATATTTTAAGGGCTAATGAAAGAAGAATCAGGCTTGTGTCGTTTTGGCCCCAGAGAGCAGATTAAGGAATAATGAGTGGGAAGTATATTTAGTGTAGAGGTTAGGAAAAACTTTTTTTTTTAAATTTTCAATAATATTTTATTTTTCCAAATACATATAGTTTTCAACACTAATTTTTGTAAGACTTTGTGTTCCAAATTTTTCTCCCTTCTTCTTTCCCTCCTTATTTCCCAAGATAGCAAGTAATTTGATATAAGTTAAATATGTGCAGTTCTTTCAACCATATTTCCATATTTGTCATGCTGTGCAAGAAAAATCAGACCAAAAGGGAGGAAAAACATGAGAAAGAAAAAAAACAAAAACAAAAAGTGGTAAAAAATATTATGCTTTGATCCATATTCAGTCCCCATGCGGGGGCATTTTCCCTTTCATATCTTGTAATTTTCAAGGTCATCACAGTTGATAACCACATAATCTTGTGTTCGTTATACAGTGGGTTTTTTTTTTTTGTTTGTTTGTTTTTGTGGATTTTTTTTTTTTTTTTTTGGTTTTGTTCACTCAGCATCAATTCACGTAAGTCTTTCTAGACTTTTCTGAAATCAGCCTGCTCATCATTTCTTATAGAGAGTAATATTCCATTATATTCATATACTGTAACTTAATTCAGACATTCCCCAGTTGATGGGCATTCATTCAGTTTACAGCTAGGAAAAACTTCTTAGCAGTGTCCAAAAGTAGAATTAGTGGCTTCACGTGGTGATTGATTCTCTCTTCCTGGAGGTCTCCAATCCTTCCTTCTTATCAGGTCTGTTATAGGAGGGATTTCATTCAGGTATGAGTTAGACTGGGTGACTGTTGTCATTTCTTCTCTCAAATTCTGTGATTTTGTGATAAGGTGTAGAAATAACTCATATTATCCTAAGGAATCTATGCAAAAATGGCTAAAACTTTATCTAGCATGTGGTTTTCAGTAGGTGCCTTTCTGTTCTTTTTTACAGAAAATCTCCTCTGTACGACAACTGCTTCTTACATGCTCCTGATGGACAACCCCTTTGCACATGTGACAGAAGGAAAGCCCAGTGGTATCTAGACAAAGGCATTGGAGGTAGGAGATTCAGATGTTGAGTTGGCATTATAACCCAGGAGTAAGGTGGGGTGAGAGTGATCCTGAGGTGGATTGTTGAAGAATGAGGAAGGAAAAATAAGTAAGGAGATAAACAGAGGAGTCCTGAAATAATTGCTAACATGGGCCTATCTAACCTCTGTCCCTCTTGTTTAGCTGTATTCTTCTTTGTCCTTGTTGCTTCTTTTATGTAAATCTGTTCTTGGAGTTATTATATCATATATCATATCTCAAGTGATTTATTTGGGAAAACTTACTGAAGCATCTGAAAAAGAGTGTCAGAACTTTGGTTTGTGGCAAACCTGACTTCTGTAAAGTCCAGGCAACTTCAGTAAGAAAGTATCCAAGGCCCAGGACTTTGGAGCCAGATCCAGGTTCCTGGCTACTTTCAAGACATGATCTTTTATGTGTTCTCTTCACTAGGCACTGGATTAGTGAACAAGCATTGATTAAGCCCTATATGCTAAGGTTGTGTTACCTGATAAGGATACAGAAAGAAAGGAGAGAGAGCTCCTGATCTCAAAAGGTTCATGTCTAATTGGGGCAGACAGCATCGAGGAGGGTTCAACTACAAGGCAGATGATGAGGCCTGGAAATCCATAGGGTACATTAGCAAGTCAGATGGCAATGCTGAGGAGTCTGAAGGGTATCATGGCAATGTAAATGGTAAGATAAGTAATCCAATTTTAAAGCTTCTTTCTTTCTTTTTGAAGAGCTGGTAAGTGAGGATCCTTTTGTGGTCAAGCTGCAATTTGAGCCATCAGGACGGCCTGAATCCCCAAAAGATTATTATCTGATGGTTAAGGAGAACCTCTGTGTAGTATGTGGCAAGAGAGAATCATATATACGGTGAGTTTGGGACTTCCTGGGCCATCCACCTCTAGTCAAATGAAGTTGTGTGTGTACATTAGCAATGCAGAATTGTGGCCCTTTCCTCAAGATTGTCAACAACAGCTAATGATCTTGTCCTCAGTGGCTTCCAAATCTCTCATGGGGTTGCAAAACCCTCTATAAGAAACTCCCTGCATCTGGGGAACTGAGACCTGCCTCATTTTTCTTGTGTCCACCACAGGGAAAGAAGTCTTTACTCTTAGAATTAGATTAGAAGTAGTCCTTAAGACTCCCTTCGTTTAGGAAAGAAATAATAGATAACTTGTCTCTAAATTGCCTGCTTTCTCACACCCTTTTTATTTGCTTCTCCTTGAAGTGATCTTAAAAACAATTTGAGTCTTGAATTTTGTTTTTAGAAAGTTTTTCCAGATTACTTTAGTGTATTCTGGGATTAGAGTTTTTAATATATTCTTTGGCAGTGAAGTCGAGTCTGGATATCAAAAGATGTTCTCCTCTTACATGTGACATAATTTTCTCATTTTTCCTTCACAGTCCTGTGCTGTGAAGTGAATACTACAAGCATCCTTCCTCATGGAAGCCTTGCCTATGGTTGCCCAACTAGCAAATGTCAGTCAGTCAGGATTTGATCATCCTGGTTTTATGTTTATTTCTCCCTTTGTATGACCCATACTGGTTCTAAGTATGTTGAGCAGAAATTTATTGCCTGAATTAGGTAAATTGCCCAAGGCCTCTTTGTGAGTTTTTTGGAGCTCAGAATAGTATCCATGCTTCTAGATTGTCTTTGATACCAACTACAAATGAGTAAATCTAGGATCCTGGCAATATAGTGTTCCACATACCAATGGTGGATGTTCATCTCATTTTAGGAAGAATGTAGTTCCCCATGAGTACCGGAGACACTTCCCCATTCAGATGAAGGACCACAACTCCCATGATGTATTGCTCCTATGTACCTCCTGCCATGCCATTTCGAATTACTATGATAATAACTTCAAACAACAGCTGGCTGGGGAGTGTGGGGCCCCTATTGGCTCTGAAGAGGGGTTACGCTTGCTGGAAGATCCAGTCCGCCGTCAAGTACGTTCTGGGGCCAGGGCCCTGCTCAATGCTGAAAAACTTCCTGATTATCGAAAAGAAGAACTCCTACAGGGAATCAAGGAGTTTTTTAACACAGAGACTGTCACAGATCTGATGCTTCAGGAAGCTGCAAGTTTGGAAACCAGGTACCATTTAAAGTTGCAGTCAGATATGGGATCATATTGTTGATTTAGATAAGATGTCAAATAAACAAGGATTTACTTGGTCTTTTTTATTTGTAGATCTTAGAAATATTTCAGTTTGTTACAGTAGGTCATGAAAAACGCAGAAAATTAAATTGAAGTTTTCCTAGATTAGTTCCTGACTTTCCCTATTGAATATCAATATTCAGTAGCACATATTTAAAATTTAAATAATTTTAAAATTGTAAATGTTTTAAATTTAAATTTAAAATTTTCTTAATTTAAATAATATTTACAAGTCTTATATTTCAAAACTTCCAGAGCCCTCATGATGCTACTGCTTGTTTTTAGTGTATCTTTTTTCTTTTTCTGCTTATTATTATTATTTCCTTAAATAATAGCATCTTAAATGTATGCAATACTTTCTAATATTTCAATATTTTTTCATCTACTGTCTCATTTTAAAAAATTCTCACAACAACTAATAAGGTATTTTTACCATTTTATGGGTGAATTAAACCAAAGAATTAAGAGCTAAAATGACTTAACCATGTGATAAAATATAGCTACTGGGACAGAATAAGAGTTATTGAAAAAGAAAGAGCAGCCTCCATCCTTTCTTAAGAGAGATGTGAATGGAGTACTTGGGTATGGGATATTTTCAGCAATGTGTTAGTTTTCTCCCTCTCCCCACCTTTTTTTTTTTTTTAAACCACATGGCTCTTTGAATAGGAGAGAAAAGGATGTATTTGTAAATGAAGATGAAAAAAATATGTCAACAAAAATTTTTAAATGTTTTGCTTTTTCCGCAGAGGTAAATAAAATGAAGGATAGGCTTCTTTTACTAAGTTTATGCTGTGTTCCATCATAAAGTTTTTTCTTCTATGGATCCATCCCCCAAATTCATGTTATGAGCTTGAATGGTTAAGATATTTACAATTCAGACAACTATTTGAGAAAAGAGTAAAGTGAGTTAGTGGGTAGCTTTGAAAGAGCCAGAACAAAATATCTATAAAAATCTTGAGAACATTGGCTTCTCCTAGACTCATGAATTAAAAGAGTATCTTGCTTGAGGAATAGCAAGGAGACTAGTATCACTGGATCAAAAGGAGCATGTGTAGAGTAGAATGGGAAGGGGGTTTTGCATAATGCCCCTGGAGGCATTTTATTTTAGGTGAGGTTGAGAATGCTTCTTTGGGAGTATTCTTTTGAAGGAAATGGAATTCCTCTTTAGATAGTACCTCGTTAATTTTTAAGACATTCTTGGAAAGTAGGAAGGTGGCAGAGATTATTCTCTCCATTAAACAACACCTACTATCATTGAAATGCTTCTTATGTATATGGTTTGTGAACTTGTGAGGAAGACAGCCAAATAGAAATGGATCATAATTTTGTATCCTGCATAGGCTACTCTCTTGTCCAAACTGGATTCTCAGTAGGATATGTATGAGCAGATTAACAGCTTATAGAGTATTGCCCAGAATGGATAGACTAGGGGGCTGGTGGACTGGCATCTTTCTGGTCTGAAAATTCATTGCAGAGAAAAGATAAATATTTTTTAGTAACACCATAATTTCCCTCCCTTTCTCAGAGATTTGTCCCTTGTAACAAGGAATAAAAAAAGAGAGGAAAATAAAAGCAGTTTTAGTAAAATTAACTGCCTAGGTTTCCATTCCCTCTCCCTCTGGCCTCTGATTGACATGGTGCCCTATCATGCTAGCACTATCTTGTGTCTTGGCAGGATTGCCAATGAGAGCTATGTTCCCCATGGGCTGAAGGTGGTACAGTGTCATGCAAAAGGTGGGCTGCGTTCCCTTATGCATCTGGAGAGTCGCTGGCGCCAACACTTCTTGGACTCCATGAAACCCAAGCATCTACCCCAGCAATGGTCAGTCAACCATAATCATCGAAATCTGCTCCGAAAACATGGAGATAATCTGCTGATGGAGCTGACAAGTTAGCTTCTCTCCTGACAAGAGACAAAGGGAACAGGAAGAGACCTTGGGACTGTATAGGGGAATTGGGGAGGAAGGTACTTTCCTTTTTTTTCTCCCTCCCAACTCCCCATTTTGGGGCAGCACTAAATATCAGAGTTTCCTATGGTAAAACTCAGAAAAACTAATCTGTATCTCTCATGAACCCCCTGCTGTGGTTGGGCAGGGCTTCCTAAGGATGGTGCAAGGTTTTTTCAGTACCTTGTTGGGTAAGGTCAGTTTGTCTTTCCCTTGCTCTTATTTTAGTGGAAAAGGGAGGCTTTTATTTGGATTTTTCTTCCCCTCTTATTACCTCTTGGAGACAAGAAATAGAAAATGAGGGACACCTGCCCAGAGTTTTTAATCTATTTATTGCCAGTCTGATTCCTGTGGTCCCTTTATAAAAGGGGCTGTCAGGTATAAATGATTGATCACTTCACAGTTGAAAGGGAAGAAAAATCTTTTCCAAAGGGACCCAGATTTATTGTCTTCAATTCAATCTTGAAATCGGTCTTGAAATCCATTTGTAATAGGTCTTCTGCGACCCCTCAGTGTGCTATAGATTAAAATAGTAACTTCTTGTTAACTTATTCCTCCCTGATGCTGGAAGGGAATTATTTTTTGGCCAGAAGTTTTTTACTTGGGAGAACAGAAAGGAGGAGTAGGAGTCATGGGTATGGCTCCTTGCAGATATCATGAAATAGCCTAAATAATTTGCTCTGCTTTTCTTATTCTGCTGTTATTTGCATGCATGCCCCAGCCAGGTTTATAATGCAGCCCTTTTCTGGTAGAGAGACTTGCCCTTTCAGGATCAAGGCATGAAATTCCTATATCATCCCTCTTCCTTTACTCCTCACCCCTACTCCCATCTACAACATTAATGTCTTTTTAACCCCTAACTTATTTCTAAAGTTGTTTGGTCAGATTGCATATGTTTAGAACTTTAAGTGTTCAAAATGCAATTTATAACTTATTAAGAAAGTTTGTTGTGTGCTTCATGGCTCCCAGCAGGCTTAGAAAGAAATATGTGACCAGCATCCAACAAAAAATATGATTTTGTAATTGTCTCCATGTTGGTGTTGGTTGCTCCTAACATTGGCAAATAAAACCTGTTCTAAATTTAAGGCTAATAGACCACAGATTTATTAATTTTTTAAAAGTTTACAAATAAATGTTGTGGGGAAAAGAGGGAATTTGAAATCCTGTCCCATAGACATTCACACAATCGTACTTGTACACATACATACATGTATAACCACTGCTTTAATAGCATTATATCTTTCAGTGCTCACATTTACTTGGACATTTGCATCACAAACAAATGCGTGTTCATTTTCCCTCAATTCTGCTTATTTCTGAACATATTCTTTAACCGTAAGAAGCCAAGCAAACACTTCTAGGGACTTAAATGAAAAAGTCTTGAAAAGCATGGTTAATTGAATAAATTATTCAGATCCTTATTACAGTGGGCATACTATCTTGAATCAGTGTGTTGAAAAGAAATGAATTGGGGCAGGAGTGATAACTGAAGGTATGGGGAAGGAATGGGTAGATGGACAGAATTTGTGTTTTTCCTCCGAGAGGGGTTGCTGTTAGCTTTAGGGAGAGACAAAAGCTGGGTCTATATCCTATACAACCTCTTTTCTTCAGGATTGAGGTAATTGCATAGATTTGCAGCCCTAGTTCAGTAAGTCTATCCTGAGTCACCTTAGCAACTTGTTATTTAGACTGACATTCCTTCACTCCTGCCTCCACAATCAAAGCAAGACCTTTGTAAAAAAGACTGGGGACTTCTTATTTAACCCATACATTTTTCATACTGACAGGAAAATTCTTAATGGCAGTTGCCTCCATGATCATAATTTTTGTGGATTCAGAGCTTTTTCTCCTCTCCCCTTTATTCTTTTGTCCCTCCTCTTTAACCCACATCCCTTCTCACTTTCATTGACTTTTGAGATTTTGATTTATATATAAGGTGCCTATTTACTTTTTTTTTTTCTTTCCTGAGGCAATTGGGGTTAAGTGACTTGCCCAGGGTCACATAGCTAGGATGTGTTAAGTGTCTGAGGCCAAATTTGAACTCAGGTCCTCCTGACTTCAGGGCTGGTGCTCTATCCACTGCGCCACCTAGCTGCCCCGCCTATTTACTTTTAAATAAAGGATAAAGCTAGATTCTCTTTGACAGAGAAGCAAAGAGTAGTTTCCCATTGTAGGGTCAGAAAAGTATAACACCAACAGATTAGTAACTATTTAGGAATGTTGCATTCATGAAAATTACTTATCTCTGTTTATGTCACAGACATAGGTAACTTTTCATCTTCTCATAAGCACATCTTATTTTCTTGGTTTTGATTCTGGTTTGTCATTTATTTTCTTCTTATGATTTATTTCCCATTGTCTCCTACCTTATTAAGAGATTCATGAGAAGCTCCAGATTTTTAATTATTTGTGTCATGCCTACATATGGCTCATTTGTTCTAGTAAAATTTTAAAATCAAATAAGGATTTATACAAAGCATTTTATTAACCTGAAAACACTATACAAATGGGCATTATTAATGTTATTACTAATATTAATAGCAGCTGTAGTGGGTAGTGGTAGTGGTGTTGGTAAATAGGAAAACTAGAATTGACAGCTGTTATATTGATTTATAGCATCATTAAATGTAATGATGTTACATTACTTACATTTATATTACTTCAGTAAATTATCATTATTAGTAAAAGTACAGGCTTTCAGAGTCAGAAGTCATCTTAGTTCAACCCAGACCTGAATAGGATAACCCTTTACATTGTCCCTGATAAAGTTATCCAGACTCCATTTGAAGACATCCACTGATGAGGGTTCACTATCTCACAAAGCAGTTCATTACACTTTCAGATAAATCTAATTTTTTGGAAGCTTTTCTCCTTATTTCTAAATGAAATCTACCTCTGTAGCTAAGCTTCAGATTTGTCATGTGTAAAATTGGAAAACCTGAGACTTAGAATGTGACATGGCCATGGATCACTGTTCTAGCTGATGTAGACCAGGACTTTGATCCAGCCATCCTGACTCCAAAGAACAATGTTCTTTACATTACACTATGCCAGTGTAATTTGAAGGCTGCTAGAAGGTAATAAAAATATTTGCATTACTCACTTTATTGGGTTAAGACATTGAAAATCTCTATTAAAATGTTTTTGGTTTTTTTCTGGCATGATGGCACACCAGATCTCTATCACTTATCCCAATATCTTAGAATTTGTTTATCCTATTATCCAGTGACTTAGTAGACTCCAGAGGGTATGGGGCAGAATAATTTTCCTGAAGTACAGAGGAAAGAAAATTTAGATTGTAAGGGACATGAGTATTTAAGGAACAGTCAGATGAAACACCCTTTATAAAAGCAGGGAAAGGGATTGGTAGTGGTGGGGAAGGAAGTTGCCCCCCCCCCAACAGAGGGGAAATTAAAAAGATTGGAGAGTTATATAAACTCTTGTGAATTTTGACATTTTCCCAGGGCTGGATATAATTGGAAGTCTCTGTTCACTGTGGATAATCTCCCATATGATTAGTACTTTTAATATTGAGACTTCATAATAATAATTTTTAGCTAACTTTTGTATAGTGCTTACTATGTGTCAAGAATTTTACAAATATCTCGTTTGATCCTCACAACAACCATAGGAGATAGGTGCCATTGTTATCTCAGTTTTACAGATAAGGAAACTGAGGCAAAGAGAGATTTGATTGACTTACTTAGGGTCGTAGCTAGTAAGTATTTGAGAGCAGATTTGAACTCATATTGTCCTTATTCCAGGTCCACAGCTTTATCATCTAACTTCTCTAATCCATCAATATTCAAATTGAGGAATCAGTCCATCAACCAATAAACATTTATTAAGCACTTACTATGTGCCAGGAATGAGATAGAACCTAGTTTGTAGGCTGATAAATCAGATTGTTTTCTTTTGTCAAATATGTTGCTTTCTGCTTTCAATCTCTCAACAGGTACTTATAACGTACCTGCTCTGTGCCTGGGACATTAATAGGCCCTGGGGATACAAAGACAAAAGAAAAAACAATTCCTACTTTCAAGAAGATTACATTCTTACATTCAGCATATACATTTATACAAAACAAATACAAAATACAAGTATTTATAGAAAGGTAATTGAGGGAAAGCAGGATCATGGAGATCAGGAAAGACTTCATGTAAGCAGAAAGTTGGATCTTAAAGAAAAAAAAGAAAGATTCTATGAGGTAGAGATAAAGAGGGATTATATTCCAGCTATGAGGAATGAACAGGGCAAAGGTATATAAAACATAATGCATATGTGAGGAACAAAAAGTCCAGTTTGGCTGGATTCTGGAGTATAGAAAGAGGATTAATGTGTTATGAGATGTTGAAGGAAAAAAATTATTGGTATTTGTTCTTTGCATTTTGGTACCAGTCTGTCTGAAAGTATTTTAATTTACTATTCTAATATCCGAGCATATCCAGCCTAGAGAAAGATGATAAAAACAGCATATTCCTATGTCAACCACTCCAGCCCCCTCCCCTCAGCCCTCATGCCCTCAGACAAGACTCCAACCCAAGAAGATTTGAGGTAACCTTTATAGAAACTTTGAATATGGAAAAAGCATAACAGGCAAAAATATAATTTGGGAGTTAACATTCCAAAACAAGAGTCATTGCAGTTTCTTCATTGACTTACAGGATGGAAAGGAAAGACCACCTTCTTTGGTCATTATCATCATTATTACAATTTCTTTTGACTTACCAAAGAAGGCACTTCTGATGACAGGGTTCATTCACAAGAATTAAGATTAATTATCTTTCTTAATCCATTTTCCTAAGAAAGGTCTATTCTCCATCTAATCCATCTTCAAACAGGGAATTCTGGAAAAGACTTTTTGACCAGATAAAATACTATTTATATTTTCAGGTTTGCTAAAAAGGAAGGGTTTTTGTTGATTTTTTTTTTTTAATATGCTTCTTACAAAGACTAGAAAAGTAGGTTGGGGTCAAGTTGTGATGAGCTTTCAAACCTGTATAAGACTGGGAAAACAGAAGGTGCTCCCTCAACTAACAACCCCAAGGTTGTTTTTCTTCCATGTCTACTATTATGCCCTTTTGATAGTAGCATATGACTTTCTGTCTGTATGGCTTCCTGGGCTTGAAAATGGAATTCATTGAAATGTCGGGAGTTACCTGTCTAGCAGATTTCTGGGGAAGTACAAGCCTCGAGGTTGTTTCATAAGGCTAGATTTTTATATTCTTCTCTGGGTTAAAAGTGGGATGTATCAAAGTGTTGAGGGAGTTGTATGTCTAACAAATCCCAAATTTATTTTTTTTTTTGAAAATAGTTCAAAGCACAGGATAGTCCTCTAATCCTGGATGATTATATGGGACCTTGGGGAAAGGAGGGATTCATCAGAGAAAAAGAATTCTGTTACTTATCTGTGGGGAAGAGAGGAGGTAATAAGCAATTACCGAACATTTACTATGTGCCAGGTTTTTACTGTGCTAAGGGCTTTTTACATATATTATCTTGTTTGACTCTTACAACAGTGCTGCACGGTATCTCCATTTTATAGTTGAGGAAAGTGGGGCAAACTGAGACTAAGTGACTTCCACACAGCTAGGAAGTGTTTGGAATCAGATTTGAACTCTGGTCTTCTTGACTCCATATTCAGTGCCCTTATTTGCTATACCATCAACTGCCTTCTATGTCCTGCTGTTAATTTTTTATGCATTTTATGAGTTTCTCTGGGGTGAAATAAAAGCTATTCTGTACCAATAAAAAAAAAAGACCATATAAAGGAGTTTTTTTTTTTTTTTCTTGTCAAAATAGCAATACAAAAATGAGAATGGTCAGCAGGACAGTGTAGTAATTTGCTTGATGTTGGGGTAAAGGAATCTGACCCCCATGTGAGTAAAAATGCCTTTGGATGACCAGAGTTAAGGCATAGTCAGCAGTATCAAATAAATTAGAATGAGTTTTGGAAAAGATTATCAGATTTGGCAATTAAGTAATCATTGGTAACTATGGAAAGAACAGTTTCAGTTGAGTTAGGAGTCAGATTGTAAAGGATTGAGGAATGAGAAAGGAGGGCAGTGAGCATTTTTTAAGTACCTAGTATGTGCTAAACTGAGGCAGACAGAATTGGATCACACTAACTAGTAATGGTCTGAGGTTGGTTTTGAACTTGCGTCTTTCTGACCCTGGATCCAGCACTCTATCCAACCCCCCTAGCTGAGTCTCAGAAGATAGAAGGGAAGTGTACAAAGGGTGACAAAATTTTTGAGTCTTGCTGAAAAAAGAGGGACGATTCAGACAATAGCTTGAGGATATGGATGGTAGAGACTAGGGAGACTTGAGCAGTTGAAAGAGGTAGGGAGGGAGAAAGAAATCTGCATGACCAAGTGGAAGGGCCGACTGATTGGAGGAAAAGATGAGAGAGTTCAGTTTGCTTTGGGAAGAGATCATACTTGAATGATCTCAGTTTTCTCCATAAAATGGAGGCAAGTTCCTCAGCTAGTGAAAAGAGGTGCTTAAACCTTCTGCACACATCTATTTGTCCTCCTTAGAGTTCTTTATTTGCTGCTATTTCTTGTCATTCTGATAACATAAACTTTAAAGTTGTCCAGCAGAGGTCTGGGTCTGGGTCAGCATTATAACACAATTTGTAATGCAGCAGCTCTCTGCGTTTGATACTTATTACATGTACCTCCTTTTTCTTTAAAAAAAAAAAATAGTGGTGTTCAAGCCAGAATGCCAGGGCAGGGCTAGGAGTCTTAGTTCATGCTGATCCATTAAATCCTGGATAAGAATCAGAAATCTGAGCTTAGTTGGCCAAAGGGATGGGGAGGAGACCAAGTTGTGTTTTTCTTTTTGGGTCTACTAAGCTTCATTTGGTTATAGTCTCTTTGGGTCAGCATTTCCTTGTTTTGCATGTCAGTGGGTTGATATTTTCCACTTTCCCTCCCCATTTTTTAATGTGCCTACTCTCCTAAGGGTACTCTGTACACTATTTCTGTCCACCCTACCTGACTGAGGGAACAAAGTGCAACGAGATAATTAACAGGAGGAGAAGGGAGACCATAGTCATCTCCTTTAGGTATTTGTTATATATCTGACATGTGATTTTAGAACTGAGGTATACCCTTTAAAGGTTTCTACCTCTCAGAAAACAGTTTTAGTCTTAGCTCAGTTATTCTTGGGCAAGTTAAAAAGTAGGGGAAGAGAGGAGCAGAGTCCCCACCCTTCCTTTTGGCTGAACAATAGGAGTTTAGGATGGGAAGAATGCAGCTATGATCCCATTTTAGAATAGGAAAAGTGCAGAAAAGATAGACTGGACTTATCATGTTGACAAATATTTTTATGTACACTGAATGTTATTACCCATTCCCCAAACCCTTTTTCCTCTTCCATTGTATGTTTGAGAGTAAAATTCAGTGGTAAGCTGCTACTACCATTGTGTGGGTCCCTGTTCCTTATCATTTAGTTTTTCTGAAATGAAAAATTGGACTTGGTTTCCAGTCATTTAAGAGTAGAAAAGTTTGATGACTCAGATGTAAACATCCATGCTTTTTGAAAAATAAACTTCCAAGTCATACTATGTTTTTGAATCCTTGTAATGATATTTTAAAGTTTTTATTACAAACTTCCCAAACATTAATAAACAGGAATATTTCAAATATAATCAAGAGTAGAGGATTTTATCTCAAACTAGAAATCTGTTTTTTAAAAGCAGGAACACAATTTAACATAACAATAACATAATTGTTCTGCTTGTATTCTCTTAGTTATATTTTTAAATGTTTCAATTTTTTTACATCACTACATATGATATTAACAACTTAAATTTATATAGTGTTTTAAGGCTTGCAAAATATTTTGCATATCCTAGTTGATCTGCACAATTGTTTCTAAGGTAAGTACTAGAGATACTATCTCCATTTCACAGATGAGGAAACTAAGACTGAAAGAAACTAAGCGATTTGCCCAGGGATATGTCCAATTTATATCTTCCTGACCTTAAATCCATTGCATTTCCTACTGTGCCAAAGTGCCTTTTGTTATGCAAGGTGAATTCAAAATGAGTAGACTACATAGTGCCACTGATAGCATTTAAGCCATAACAAATCAGCTGTGATCATAGTTTTATGAATTCTCAAACCCAAATTTGGAGACTCCTTTAATAATCTGAAGTTGTATACCTTTCCTAAATTACCTTCTTCCATTCTTCCATGGTTAGAAGCACTTGTAGATTAGTGTCAGAAACCTTCCAAAAGCACATAACTGAATAGGGTCTTAGACAGGTGGTGCAGGAAATAGAATGCTGAGCCTGGAGTCAAGAAGACTCATCTTCTTGAGTTCAAATCTGGCCATAGACACTTATTAGCTGTGTGACCCTGGACAAGTCAATTAATCCTGTTTATCTCAGTTTCCTCATTTGTAAAATAAACTGGAGAAAGAAATGTCAAACCACTTCAGTGTCTTCACCAAGAAAACCCCAAATGGATCCACTGAGTAGGTCAACTGAATAACAAGAATGTCTTGTTTCTTTACATTACAGTTTAATGACTTTTAATAATTTTAGCTATTAAATACAGTCAAGCAATGGTATAATTGTTTTATGTTCTTAATTTGTTAACAAGGTCTTTGTGAACAATAATAATGATTTGATGTAATGTATACCACTATGTTAATGAAGGAAAACATTTTAAAAACAAAATGTTCTGTTTATAAATGACTTGTGATTTTCTCTCCTCAATATATGTATAATGATCAGATAATAATAATAAAAATGATACAAACTTTAATTAAAAAGGGAAATGTTATTAGATGGATAACTATAAGAAAATTCACTCATAGGGTGAGGAAAGGAGTAAAAAGAAAGCATAGTTGAAAAGTATGTTGAAAGTTAATTTCTGTTCTTATATATCAGTGCCCATGATAGAAATGCCCATTTTAGGACCATTTCCCTCCAGTAAATTGCAGTTGAATTTGTAGTGTAGGCGAGTGTTCCTGCTTGAGTCTGGATTGTCTAAAGGAACATTTGTAATTGCAGCTTACGGCTGTCTAATCCATTCAATACTTGGAATTTCTTCCCTGTTTTCTTATAAGTTCACTATTAAACTAGACCTTGAAAACAGACTCGGCAAAAACTTTTAATCTTTTCATGTGAATCCATGCAATAGAAATTTTGCTGAAATGAAAAACCTATGATGAGGGACTGGTTTATTTTTGTCTTCCTATTCCCATAACAAAGTACAGTGCCTGGAACATGGGTCAGCAAATATTAAATTTTTGCTTATTGATTTAATGAAATTTACTGTCCTTCTAAGCTGCTTTTTTCTTGTTAATGGAAAAACCTAGTAATTTTATCTTCTTTGCTTTTCCTCTTTGTTATACTGAAAATTATAGGCAATTCTTTTTTTTTTTTTTTGAGAGGCAGTTGGAGTTGAGTGACTTGCCCAGAGTCATACAGCTGGAAAATGTCTAAGACCTGATTTGAACTCAGGTGCTCTATCCAGTGTGCCATCTAGCTGCTCCAACAATTCACTTTCAATGGCTTTATGACTGAAATTATCCCCTACCTTTCTAAACAAAGTAACATAGATAACTGTCTGATTTCCTGAAGAAACTTTGTTAGAGCAGGGGACTACAATTTCACCTAATATTTCACTGGATTAATTTAGTCATTGTTGGGGGGAAGTGGGGTGATAGTGTAATAGAGTGAGCAGTATACTGAGTTTGAAATTAGAGATCCTCAGTTTGAATCCAGTTCTGCCACTTTTTAAAACCATGTGATCACTTGCCTCATCTATAGGATAGAGTTGGATTAGAAGATTTCTAAAATCCCTCTAAATTTATGATCTTATGACCCTTAGAAATAATAATAGCTAGTATTTATATAGTGCTCACTATATGTGCTGAACACCTTCCAAATATCTCATTTGATCTTTGCAACAACCCTTTGAGGTAGATGCTGTTGTAGTCCCCATTTTACAGATGAGGAAACTGGGACAAATAAGTGAATTGCTCACAGTGTGTATCTAAGGTGGCATTTGAACTCATGACTTCTTGACTCCAAGGCCCACTGTGCCAATAGCTGCCTTCCCTGATATATTCTGAATTAAGAACCCAGTCCTATTTCTTATTTCCACTAGGCAAGCATTCTTTTCAAATGAGAAAAATTGTCTTTACGATAATTACATAGAGATACATAAGACTGCAGGTCATTTTTACTCTGACAATTCTTTGCCAATTGTTTTAGAAATCTTTTTAGGGAATACTTGGCCATATTTCATTGTAACTATTATATAAGTAAACAAGTCAACTTCAGTGGTTAACAGGTTTTTCTGAGGTTTATCTTTTATCATTCTTCATAATATCAGGTATGTATTAGACCACTTTCTTGATGAACAGTTCCATAAATATTTTAGCCAGTTCAACTTACATTCCTTCCAAAATTTCCACTGTGTTAATCTTTGTTGAGCATATTAAACTGTGAATTGAGAGATTACCATGGAGGCATCTAAAGGATCCCTTTTTGTTCTTGATGAGCTTCCATTTACTATAATTATGAAAAAGATCATTCTGCCTCTTTGTTTTATAAACAAAGCATCTCTCATTAATTCTTCTTCTTCCAAAGCCCTTGCAAAAAAGAATTATTCATATTGTCCTAGGATAAAGATAATTTGTGAGCTAAGGAGGATCTGAAATACTTCCACAAGTTGTATAGACAGTAGTGTCAAACTCACATAGATATGAATCCCTGGGGGCTGCATATTGACTTAGAAAGCCACAAATTAATATTATGCTATCTTTTACAATTATTTTAATAAACATTTCCCAATTACATTTTAGCCTGGTTCAGCCAAACTTGGAGTTTGACACCTTTGGATAAAAGGTAGCAGAAACCTCAAAAACCAGATAACTACAAATAGAAATAGGAAGAGTTGGAGGAAGTTAATGGAGACTATGCTCAAAAGTAATCTTTTCTTATTAAGCCAGATTAATGGCCAGATCCAAGAAATCATTGTACTAGAAGATCCATTCCTTTTTTTGAGATAGCATTGATGGATCAAGTACAGTCTCTGGAGCAATAAACAAAGTAATTGGGTATGATATTGAAATTATTGTTTAAAATTTTATTTTATTTTTCAATGATACCAGCTGCCTGAGAATGATAGGAATATGAAAAACTTAGTAAATATGATGATTATTGGCCCATTCTTGGACCTTATTCTCAGTAAAATGGATGCTTTGCTCAGAGATAATGACATAAGGAGTCCCACAAGAGACTGCAAAAACTCTTGGTGGTAGCTGCTAGGGACTTACATGACACTGCAGTTCCATGGTTTGAATAAGTATCTTCTGCAGTGAAGGGAGCATTTTGCACAAAGATAACCGAAGAGAGCCAGTACAATCAAGTTGCAAATTAGAAGCAAAGCTTGAGAAATGGGACCATGCCATACCAGTCTTTCAAAGGTGGATGCTCGGGTCATCATGGGAAACATTATTGGACAGGAATAGCTGCACAATAACCTTAGTTATGGGGATCATCTGTCCACCACAACATAACACTGACCTACACATCCAGATTGATGATGGACCCAATCCTTAGTCTCTGCCATTCTTATAAGAGCACTGACTTAATCATTCAGTTCAGTGGAGGGTGCATGACATCTCTAGGGGGTACCAACGTGTCCTTTATACACTGTTTGTTACAGAAGACACCAGCAAAATTCCTCCATTGGTCATTACTCTCCAAATTAGGAAGGAGTCTTATGTGTCCCAGGCTGCTTAGCCAGAGTCCATGACCACTATCTAGATACTAGTATAAATAAAAATCTTGTCTGCCCCATTTCCCACATACCAGCCATACAGCTCATAGCTCAGCCCACAGAGAGGACCTCTATTCTCAGAGTGTTCCCCATTACTGGATTAATTGCTCTGAGACCTAGTTGTATATACATCTCTCAGAATCACCAGTAAATTCAGCAAAACAATATTCCTCAATAGCTAAATCCTCATAGATGGGGCCCTTTGGATAAGTGGAAGAGATAAAATATTGGAGCTAGGCTTAAGTGGTCTCATCCTCTGGCAGTCATGCACTTGTTTGTGGAGGGCAAGCTATACCTGAGGGTTCAGGATGAATATGGCCCAGTACCATGTAATGAATGTTCCAGAGATGTCTCAGTCTCAATGTGCTTAAAACTCATCTTTCCCCCCAAACCCTGCTGTCTTCCAAACTTCTCTCAAAAGCACCACCATCCTTCTAGTCTCCTAGGTTTGTAGTCTCGTTCTTCTTCACCCCACAGATCTTGCCTTTTCTGCCTCCGTGATATCTCATTATCTGACCCCTTCTGTCTACTCACACAGCAGTTCCCTTAGTTCAGGCCCTCATCACCTCTCACCTGGATTCTAGCAACTACCTCCTGATTGTTTTGCATGCCTCAGGTCTCAGCACTTCATTCTACACATTGCTGCCAAACTGATTTTCCTTAAGATTTTCCTTCTGGTCCTGCCACTCCTTTGCTCTAAGAATTCCAGGGACTCCCTAGTGCCTTTAGGATAAACACAGAAGTCCTCTCTGTAGATTTAAAAGCCCTTTACAACCTGGATCCGACCTGTCTTTTCATCCTCATCAAAGATTACTCTTTCTGTTTACTTTACACTTTATCTCACATCTCTCTGCTTTTGCCCTGACTATCCTTCATGGCAGGAATCACTCTCTTTTTAACCTCATAGAATCTTTGTTACTTCAAGATGTATTTTAAGTACCACTTTCTTCTTTTTTTTTTTTTATTAAATCTTTTTAATTGCAAAACATATGTATGTGTAATTTTTCAACAATGACCCTTACAAAGCTTTCTGTTACAAATTCCCCCCCAGTCCCCACCCCTCCCCTAGATGGTAGAAAGTCCACTACATGTTAATTATGTTAAAATACTTGACAAATCAAATATATGTATGCATATTTCCATACATCTTGCTGCGCAAGGAAAATCGTATCTACAAGAAAAAAAAATCAGAGAAAGGCAACAGTGTAAACAAACATCAATAAAGAGCATGAAAATGTGTTGTGGTCCACATTTCACATCCCTCTCTCTGGGTGTATATGGCTTTCTTCACTGACCAATTGGAACTAGTTTGGAGCATTTCATCATTGAAAAGAGCCATGTCCATCAGAATTGATTGTCATATAGTATTGTTGTTGCCATGTTCTGCTGGTTCTGCTCATTTCACTCAGCATCAGTTAGTTCATGCAAGTCTCTCCAGGCCTCTCTGAAATCATCCTGCTGGTCCTTTCTTACAGAACAATAATATTCCATAACATTCATATACCATAATTTATTCAGCCATTCTCCAACTGATGGGCATACATTCAGTTTCCAGTTTCTAGCCACTACAAAAAGGGCTGCCACAAACATTTTTGCACATGTGGGTCCCTTTCCTTCCTTTAAGATCTCTTTGGGATATAGGCCCAATAGAAACACTGCTGGGTCAAAGGGTATGCACAGTTTGATAACTTTTTGAGCATAGTTTCAGATTGCTCTCCAGAATGTTTGGATCCATTCACAGTTTCACTAACAATGTATCCGTGTCTCAGTTTTCCCACATCCCCTCCAACATTCGTCATTATCTTTTCCTGTCATTTTAGCCAATCTGACAGGTGTGTAATGGTATCAGACAGTTGTCTTAATTTGCATTTCTTTGATCAATAGTGATTTGGAGCATCTTTTCATATGACTAGAAATGGTTTTAATTTCATCATCTGAAAATAAACACCACCTTCTTTACTGAGCCTCAGAAGCTGCTTTCCTCAACTATCTTACATTTTAATAACTTTTTGGTATTTATTTATTCTGCATCTACTTATGTATGCATATATATGTGTGTATATATATATGTATATATACACTTTGCACTTGATGTCTTTTCCATTAGAATCTAATCTCCTTGTGAATAATTATTTTATTTGATATATTTTTATTCTGATAATGAATACAATGCCTGGCACATAGTAGATGCTTGATACTATTTCTATTTAACAGTGAAACCCTCCTGTGTCCTATCTGTTTTTTCAGAGGGATCATCTTGCATTATCCAAATCAAAAAGGGCAGCTCTGGTCAAAGGATAATGGTATGGCCCTGTGTTATCTGTTCACTACCAACTATTGCCCAATAAAAGACAAACAACAACTGGGTTTTTAAATTTTTATTTAATTTTTTTCAGTTAATAAAATTCCACTTTATCACCCGCCGCTCTCCCTTATTACAAAAAAGAAGAAAAAGAAAAACAAAACTTTTGTAAAAAAAATATACATAGACAAGCAAAATAAATTCCAGTATTGGCTATATACAAAAATATACATGTCTCATCAAGCATTAAGCAACTTGTTTTTTCAAAAGTGATTCACAGCAAGTGACTGCTTCAAAGATGTTATGGCTCCAGAAAACCAGTGATTGTTTAGCTTCTCCATTCCCTGGTGCCTGGCAAAGTCTTAGTCTGGTCCTTATGGACAGATATCTCCAATATTATAGACTCCATAAACATCATAAGGACTTAGAGGCAGACTGCTGGCCTGCTCACCTTAGGGATTCTGAGACTATGTAGCTTGTTTTGGGCCCAATCAAAAGAAAGACTTACTCAGCTCAGTAAATGGGGGTCATCAAGATACCCAAGGAAAATAATATGGTTTCTTCAGAACCTTAAGAATCCAAAAACCCTCTGAATTTCCTTTTTAAACTGTGGATAAGCAAGTGTCAATAGTTTAATATGGATTCCATCTAGGTTTTCCCCGTCCAGTATATTCCCCCCAAAACTTAACTAAACAGGTTGAACCCTGAATTTTTTAGATTTGATCTTTCACTCCTTGCCCCTCATATAATTAAGTATTTTTGCAACTGTAACTTCTGGCTCAGTCAATATTACATCAAATATTACTAGATCGATATCAATGCCTTCAAAAAGTGGGACTTCCTTTCAGGTTGCTGTTCACCAAGCTGTGGAGGGCCATTTCAAGTTGTCCTGCTCCTGGACCTGGATGGTTCCAGAGGGAAAAGTGAGGCTAGTGACTTTACACAATCTTTCCTCCCTCAAATTCATTTGCATGTCATGACATTGCCTCCCTATGTCATGGTCCTCTAAAAGAACAAAGGACAAATAACCTTTGTGAGTAGAAGCTGTCTCACTAATGATGGGGCAACACACCTAGCTAACGTTTGTCTTTCCTCTCTCCCTCTATTCCTTCCTTCCTCCCTTCCTTCCTTCCCTTCTTCCCTTCTTGGATTTGGGGGATCATTTTATTTCTTAAGGACCTTAAATCCAAATCCCTCTGACTCTCATTAATTGTCCAACAAGAGATTGCAGGCCAAACCCACTTCGTCTTTGTTTTGGCCCTGATTGCTATAAATTGAATGTAAATAGCAATTGTTGTTTTGACCAGAAATCCTGTGAGGGTCTTCCCTTCCCAGATTGATTCCTTTAAAAAAAATAATAATAATTTTTTACTGGGTAAAAAAAGCCATTCTTTCTTTCTTTCTTACTTACCTAGCCTTAATCGCTGAATGATTGATTGCCTTAATCAAACTGAGAACTGTTAAACATTTTAGCTTAAAAAGACCAAGGTCTCCCACTGCACCCAGGGACAGCTTCAGTCATCCTGGTCTGTGTTTGGCCACTAGAGCTTGATGGTTTTGAAGGAGAAAGAGGGCAGAGGAGGCAGGTGACTTGCCCAGCCCTCCCTTACTCAAATCCAGTTCACTTGCACGTCGTCTTTGAGAATGAAGGACAAACAACAACAGTCGTGACAATGTGAAATAGAATTCAAGTAACCCCCGAACATGAAGGCTGAAGAAGACATGCAGAACTCTTCAGGTAAAAATAAAATCCTCTTGACTAGTTTCAAACATGGAAAGAGAAAAAAAGCAGGAACAAGATCAGTAGTCCCAGAACTATTGTCCAGACCTCCAGATCTACCATATAGACAAGATTATGGGATGTAGCTATCAGCCTAACCACTTTATTCAGCTCTAAATAATCTACCATAATATGATAGGTGTCATCCACCTTCTTCACTGGCCACAAAGGATTATTATAAAGCTAGTTTTGTAGCAAAATATTCTAGTCACCTTCATTTCTATTATAAGGGAGAAAACATGACATACAACACATTCCTCAACCCAATATTATTTAATATTAATTATATGAGATAGTTTATTTGGTCTTGTCACAACACTAGACACAGAAGACCTGTATAGATACTTTTTCCCAAGGATTCATATCAGTACCCATAATATACTCATGATTAGCCACTCCAACTAAATGGGACTTTTTTCTACCTCCACCTGATAAAATGGTCATCCTTTCTTCCCTCAGTAGTCTTTCCCCTCAAATCCATGATAGAAACTGAAATACCCATCATGAATTTCTTGAGGGTCCTGATAAAATAATAACTTGGTTGCAGATATTAAGCAGCTACTTTTATATCTGGTGATTCCCTCTTTCTAAATCATACTGGGGCATGCAACCTTTGCTCCCCCTCTGGTCCTACAGTTAAAATAGAGCCTCTGGGTGAACTTTGGCTTTCAAGATTGCTGTAACCTCTCCAGGTTTTTGGTGGCAGAGAGGGAAAAGTATCTCAAGGGTCGTAATGGGACAGGCTTATTTATGAGTTAGAGGACAAGCCTGAGGTTTTCTTTCCAGTACACATCCTCACACTTACTCTTATTCCCTTTCTTTTTATGTGTGTAATATATATCTTTGAGTCAGAGATATGTTACTTCCCATCTGTAAACCATCAGTCATCATTATTACTAGATCCATAGGCTGCTCTTCTGCCTAGTAGGTATTCTCTTGGTATTCTAATGACCACTTCTTCATTCCTAGAATAATACACCACGACCAAGTAGGATTTATACCAGGAATGCAGGGATGGTTCAATATTAGGAAAACTATTAACATAATTGACTATATTAATAACCAAACTAACAAAAACCATATGATAATCTCAATAGATGCAGAAAAAGCATTTGATAAAATCCAACATCCATTCCTATTAAAAACATTAGAGAGTATAGGAATTAATGGACTTTTCCTTAAAATAGTCGGTAGCATCTATTTAAAACCATCAGCTAGCATCATATGTAATGGTGATAAACTGGAACCATTCCCAATAAGATCAGGGGTGAAACAAGGTTGCCCACTATCACCATTACTGTTCAATATTGTATTAGAAATGCTAGCCTTGGCAATAAGACAAGAAAAAGAGATTAAAGGAATTAGAGTAGGTCATGAGGAAACCAAATTATCACTCTTTGCAGATGATATGATGGTCTACTTAGAGAACCCTAGAGAATCAACTAAAAAACTATTAGAATTAATCCACAACTTTAGCAAAGTTGCAGGATACAAAATAAATCCACATAAATCATCAGCATTTTTATACATCACCAACAAAATGCAACAGCAAAAGATACAAAGAGAAATTCCATTCAAAATAACTATCGATAGTATAAAATATTTGGGAATATATCTGCCAAGGGAAAGTCAGGATCTATATGAGCAAAACTACAAAACACTCTCCACACAAATAAAGTCAGATCTAAACAATTGGAAAAACATCAAGTGCTCTTGGATAGGTCGAGCGAATATAATAAAGATGGCAATACTACCTAAACTAATCTATCTATTTAGTGCTATACCAATCAAACTCCCAAGAGATTATTTAACTGAACTAGAAAAAATAACAACAAAATTCATCTGGAAAAACAAAAGGTCAAGAATTTCAAGGGAATTAATGGAAAAAAATGGAAATGAGGGTGGCCTAGCTGTACCAGATCTAAAACTATATTATAAAGCAGTGGTCACCAAAACCATTTGGTACTGGATAAGAAATAGAGTAGTGGATCAGTGGAATAGGTTAGGTTCACAGGACAAAATACTCAATGACAATTGTAATCTAGTGTTTGATAAACCCAAAGACCCCAGTTTTTGGGATAAAAACTCACTATTTGACAAAAACTGCTGGGATAATTGGAAACTAGTCTGGAAGAAATTAGGCATTGACCCACAGCTAACACCATATACCAAGATAAGGTCAAAATGGATTCATGATCTAGGCATAAAGAATGATATTATAAACAAATTAGAACAATGTAGGATGGTTTACCTCTCAGACCTGTGGAGGGGGAAGGAATTTGTGACCAAAGAAGAACTGGAGGTCATTATTAATCACAAAATAGATAAGTTTGACTATATCAAGTTAAAAAGTTTTTGTACAAACAAAATGAATGCAGACAAGATTAGAAGGGTAGCAGTAAACTGGGAAAATATTTTTACATCCAAAGGTTCTGATAAAGGCCTCATTTCTAAAATATATCGAGAATTGACTCAAATATATAAGAATTCAAGCCATTCTCTAATTAACAAATGGTCAAAAGATATGAACAGACAATTTTCAGACGAAGAAATTGAAACTATTTCCGGTCACATGAAAAGGTGCTCCAAGTCACTATTGATCAGAGAAATGCAAATTAAGACAACTCTGAGATACCACTACACACCTGTCAGATTGGCTAAAATGACAGGAAATGATAATGATAGCTGTTGGAGGGGATGTGGGAAAACTGGGACACTGATACATTGTTGGTGGAACTGTGAACGGATCCAACCATTCTGGAGAGCAATTTGGAGCTATGCTCAAAAAGTTATCAAACAGTGCATACCCTTTGACCCAGCAGTGTTTCTACTGGGCCTATATCCCAAAGAGATTTTAAAGGAGGGAAAGGGACCCACATGTGCAAAAATGTTTGTGGCAGCCCTTTTTATAGTGGCAAGAAACTGGAAATTGAAAAGATGCCCATCAATTGGAGAATGGCTGAATAAATTATGGTATATGAATGTTATGGAATATTATTGTTCTGTAAGAAATGACCAACAGGAGGATTTCAGAGAGGATTGGAGAGACTTGCATGAACTGATGCTGAGTGAAATCAGCAGAACCAGGAGAACATTATACACAGCAACAAGACTATACGATGATCAATTTTGATGGACATGGTTCTCTTCAACAATGATGTGATTCAAACCAGTTGTGCTGCGATGAAGATAGTCATATACATCCAGAGAGAGGCCTGTGGGAACTGAGAGTGAACCACAACACAGCATTTTAACGCTTTCTGTGAATATTTCCATGCATTCTGTTTTCCTTCTTAGGTTGTTTTTTTTCTTCTTCTCTTTCTAGATCTGATGTTTCTTGTGCAGTAAGATAACTGTATAGATATGTATACATGTACTGTATTTGTCATATAATTTATCCTATCTAGCATGTAATAGATTACCTGTCATCTACGGGAGGGGGGTGGGGAGAAGGAAAGGAAAAGCTTGGGGAAAAAAAAAGGTTTTTTTGCAAAGGTCAATGTTGAAAGGTCACTCATGTTTTGTAAATAAAAAGCTTTATAAAAAAAATTAAAAAAAAAAAAAAAACTAATGACCACTTCTGAAGGAAATTTATCAGTTCATAACATCTATTTTCTTTATATTGGTGATTTAGTTTTTCTTTTTTTTGCCCCACAAAGAATTATTTTTATTTTTTTTTATTATTTGACATTTTATTAAAGCTTTTTATTTGCAAAACATATGCTTGGGTAATTGTTCAACATTGATCCTTGCAAAGCTTTCTGTTACAAATTTTTCCTTCCCCTAGATGGCAGGAAGTCCAATACATGTTCATTATGTTAAAATACTTGACAAATTGAATATGGGTATTCATATTTATACAATTATCTTGCTGTACAAGAAAAATCCGATCTACAGGGAAAAAAAAATCTGAGAAGGAAAATAATGCAAGCAAACATCAATAGAGAGTGTGAAAATGCTGTGTTGTGGTCCACACTCAGATCCCGCAGGCCTCTCTCTGGAAGTAGATGGCTTTCTTCATCACTGAACAAATGGAAATGGTTTGAAACATCTCGTTGTTGAAGAGAACCATATCCATCAGAATTGATCATCATAGAGTATTGTTGTTACTGTGTATATTGATCTCCTGGTTCTGCTCATTTCACTTAGCATCAGTTCATGCAAGTCTCTCCAGGCCTCTCTGAAATCGTCCTGCTGGCTGTTTCTTACAGAACAATAATATTCCATGACATTCATATACCATAGTTTATTCAGCCATTCTCCAATCGATGGGCATCCATTCAGTTTCCAGTTTCTAGCCACTACAAAAAGGCCTGCCACAAACATTCTTGCACATGTGGGCCCCTTTCCTTCCTTTAAGATCTCTTTGGGATACCCACATTAGCTTGGTCCAAGAAGCATTCTCACCAGGCATAGAGCTCTGATCTCCAGTTCTCCATTGATTGGGCCTTTTATGCCACAGATGACCAGGAAGCCAAACCTGAGAATAAACTCATAATAAATAAATAAATATTTAAAAAGAAACCAACCCAGTTTATATGAAACTGGTGCCACTCCTACCATAAAAAGCATGCTGAACTTGAAAGTTTTTCTATATCAAATAGCTAGGTACAGATCCAGGTCAGGTCTTTGACCAAGTATATGGTAAATACAGAGGTAGAAGGGAATAGACAATTTATCCAAATTACTACTTTTTTCAATCTTAAAAATTGTTAGCATAAAGACATTTTATTGCACTTTTAGGTTCACAGAAGTTTCATTTTAATCTCAAGCTTGAGTCACTGAACTAGTCCAAGTTAGGCCAGCCTCTATTTGGTGAGGTTGGCAGAGATTGTTCGCAAAAGCTTAGTAGTTAAATTCTTTGTTGAAGAGCAGGAAGAATGATATGGAAAAAATGGCTCATGGTCTAATTACACAGCCCGATATAGGATTTTACAGCTATGAAGGGTGTAACCTATTCCCTTTTAATAGGATAAGGATGATGTTAGTACTAGCTCTGTGGAGCAATACATGTTAAAGTAATACATTAGTGCAATACATGTTAAAGGGACTTGATATAGAAAATTAAAATATAACAAAATTAAGTATTTCTTGAATCTTATTAATGGATTTTAGAAAAACTAGATCACCTAGTTTACCTCTCAGACCTGTGGAAAAGGAAGGAATTTGTGTCCAAAGAAAAACTGGAACTCTTAATTATATAATACCAGATAATTTTGATTATATTAAGTTAAAAAGGTTTTTGTACAAACAAAACTAATGCAGACAAGATTAGGAGGGAAGCAATAAATTGGGAAATCATCTTTACATTTAAAGGTTCTGATAAAGGCCTCATTTCTAAAATATATAGAGAATCCACTCAAGAATTCAAGCCACTCTCCAATCAATAAATTGTCAAAGGATATAAACAGACAATTTTCAGATGAAGAAATTAAAATTATCTCGTCATATGAAAAGGTGCTCCAAATCACTATTGATCAGAGAAATGCAAATTAAGACAACTGAGATACCACTACACACCTGTCAGATTGGCTAAAATGACAGGAAATGATAATGACGAATGTTGGAGGGGATGTGGGAAAACTGGGACACTCATCAGGGGTTCAGTGGTTCACAATCTACCCCCCACAAAAGGCAGACCCCCCAAACCACCTGCCCACAATCAGGACAGATTGGCCCAAGAGGCCCCCAGAAGACTCCCAGGTGTGTGAAAAGCACAACGCTCCCACTCCTGTTCCAACTCCTGTTCCAGCTCCCTGCTCCAGCTCCCTGCCCCGGTCTCCCTGCACTGCAGTCTGGGTTCAGCAGACTACCCCCCTGCCCAATTAAAACAGACCTGTTTTGAGGTTCTTTCAGGGTATCTTCTTCTAGAATCGTGTTGTCCTCCAGATATTGTGGATTTTTTTTGCTTCAAAATCAGTCTAGAGGCTTCATATGTTGTTGGTTTGAGGGAAGGTTAGAGGAGGTTACAGAGACTCCTGTCTTATCTCTGCCACCATGGCTCCACCCCTCCATAGTCCCTTTTCCAAATAAAGGAGGGAAGTATAATTCCCTCCTTTTATGGTACCAAAATCGGTTATGGCCATTACACAGTTTTTGGATTTATTTTAGGATTTTAAAAAAATGTTCACATTATTGTAATCATGTGCTTTTTTTCCTTTTGTTTTATTAACTTGTGAAAATCTCACAATTCCCTAAATTCTTCATATTTATTGTATAATAATATTCAGTTCTGTTCCTATAACAATATCAATCAATAATTTATTTTGTTTTTAGCTTTTTGCCATCACAAATATGCTATTATTAAGATATCTTTTAAATATATAAAACTTCTCTATTTTTTATCTTTTGGGTTCTGTAGGTCAAAGAAAATTAACACTTCAATGATTTTTTTCTCTCATAATTCCAAAATATTTTATAGAATGGATGGATCAGTTCAAAACTCCCTTAAGAATATATTACTTTGCCTATTATTTATGCTGTAATCTTTTGGCTACATTACACAGGCCTAACCCAATCCTAATCAGCTTTTTTAGCTGATTAGCCTTTCTTTTAGATCAAGAGCTTTGCTCTTAAATTTGGAGTTTTAGCAAATCTAAATAGACACAGTCTTATATCTATTATATCTATTATAACCTTCTCTCTGATTCCTTGGTATTTTGCAACAGGACTGAAGTTGGCTCAGGAAAAGATCTCAAATGATGTGATTTGGGGGTTAGGTTTTGAAAAAGCTTATCTCCCCTTCATGTTCTGCTCTCCTAACCATCCAACTTTGCTTGATCTTGGCTGAGTTTTTGCTGCTTCCTCTCAGGCTTTCAACACAGAGCTTCGTTCCAGTCATAGAATGCTTAAGTAAAAGCACATGCACTGGGGGTGTTTTCCAAAGAGCAAGCCGAGGAAACCAAAGTCTGAACAAAGTTGTTTTCTGAAAACAACAATATGCTCTACGACATTAGTCCAGTCTCCCAAATGTCAATTCTCTGGCTATTTGTACACAGAAGTAGAGAGGTTTTAAAATGATTTTGTTTTTCTTGCTAGCTTATTGCATAAATAGTAGTCTGGAAATGATGGTTGTATACTAAAGCATTTATGTAGCTGAGAGCATATAGTATTACACATGGCAGGGAGAGGATGAAATTCGGAGAAAGGGGAATGGAGTGCTTCTCTAATAGTCTAAAAAAATGGCCTTGTCATTCACCATCTTCTTGTCTTTGTTTTCCTTGTTCTTGGACTTCTTAACCTTTCTATGGTTAAAGATTTAAAAAAAAAAGCAACAGATTTTTTTTCTTGGTTGTTAGCCAAAATTTCATTTCTCAATGCTTTTTCACAATTAAAGATATTTTTGCTAAGGGTACTTTGAGTCTCTAGATTTACTTCCACCCTTCTAATAGGGTTTGTTTTCCTTTTTTGTCTTAAATTTTCATCTCAGCCAAAAAATTTTTTCTGCTTCAACTCCACCTTCTATGGCTCACCCTGCCCATCAGCTAACCAGTTATTTATATCAGGACTCTAAACAACTTTTGTAGCTAAAATTTAAGAATAGGGAAAATTTAGATCATTGGTGGCTCATTTTTGTTAAACTGAAATAAACCCATTTTTTGATTTTTAGATTGTGATTAAATGATTGTAAAAAAGTTTTCTAATCAGATTTTTAAAAAATCATTTAATCACGGCCTACAAATCAAAAAGGCATACCTTAGTTTAAGAAAAATAGAAGCTATAAATCTGGGTTGCCTAATTCATAAATTAGGGAATGATCATTTGCTTTACGAAAGGATCTTTTACTTTGCAGAAAGATTTACCATAAGTTTCTTTTAAAAAGCCAAATCCTCTAGTGCATTTAAAATTTGATTTACAGTTAATTTTTAGGAATGCATCTATTATATAAAATGGACTACATCTTCACTCAACCTTATTAAATTATGTCTAATCATCATAAGAGCACTGGTGCCAAATAAGAGAGTACCTATTACTATTAATCCTTTGAGCAAAGGTTGGGAAGAAGTCTCCCTTCAAGTACCCTATTATGATGTAGAGTCCTATGGCTCCACATTCTTTGATCCCAAATCTTATCCTTATAGGGGACACAAAAGAGGCCTGGTTTCTGATTTAACTCATTTATTTTATGGACTTATTTTTGTCTC
The DNA here is from genome assembly GCA_023553655.1 of Myrmecobius fasciatus. NCBI lineage: Eukaryota > Metazoa > Chordata > Mammalia > Dasyuromorphia > Myrmecobiidae > Myrmecobius > Myrmecobius fasciatus. The sequence continues at coordinate 153,152 of JAJPUD010001429.1, read as the reverse complement.
TTTTCCTTTCTGATTAGTACTTAGCAAAGATCTACTGCACTAGAAGAGAAAATATGTCCCTTCATGTCATCCAGTTCAAATTGCAAATGAATTCCCTTAGATTCCAAAACTTTGACCTTTTGTGTCTTTCTCTTTGCATCCCCTGTCTAACAGTAATCAAATCACCAATTCCATTCCAATACATCATTAGGAAAATCATCTCCCTAGAGCAGCTGGTACATGTGGGCAGCATCTGCTTTCTGACTGACTCAAAGGAATCCAAGGAGTCTTCATCAGCATAAAGGGAATGAGTAAGCAAGCCATTTCTTACAGTTGCATCCATTATTACATTAATGTATTCAGAAGTTTAGTTAATGTGAACGGATCCAGCCATTCTGGAGAGCAATTTGGAACTATGTTCAAAAAGTTATCAAACTGTGCATACCCTTTGACCCAGCAGCATTTCTATTGGGCTTATATCCCAAAGAAATCATAAAGGAAGGAAAGGATCCCACATATGCAAGAATGTTTGTGGCAGCCCTTTTTGTAGTGGCTAGAAACTGGAAACTAAATGGATGCTCATCAATTGGAGAATGGCTGAATAAATTATGGTATATGAATGTTATGGAATATTATTGTTCTGTAAGAAACAACCAGCAGGACGATTTCAGAGAGGCCTGGAGAGACTTGCATGAACTGATGCTGAGTGAAATGAGCAGAACCAGGAGATCATTATACACAGCAACAACAATACTATATGATGATCAATTCTTTTTTTTTAAATTTTATTTTATTTGCATAACATATGTGTGGGTAATTCTTCAACAATAACCCTTACATAGCTTTCCGTTACAAATTTTTCCCCCCAACTTCCCCACCCCTTCCCTAGATGGCAGGATATCCACTACATGTTAATTATGTTAAAATATTGGCAAATCGAATATATGTATACATATTTCCAAACTTATCATTGTTGTGCAAGAAAAATCTTATCTCCACAAACGATATATCAGATAAAGGAAACACAATGTAAGCAAACATCAATCAAGGAGTATGAGAATGTTATGTTGTGGTCCACATTTCACATCCCTCTCTCTGGGTGTATATGGCTTTCTTCAGTGAACAATTGGAAGTGGTTTGAAACATTTCATTGTTGAAGAGAGCCATGTCCATCAGAATTGATCATTATATGGACATGGCTCTCTTCAACAATGATATGTTTCAAACCACCTCCAATTGTTCACTGAAGAAAGCCATATACAC
>JAJPUD010001429.1:119544-146910 GCA_023553655.1 Myrmecobius fasciatus | reverse complement strand
GACTTGGAGCACCTTTTCATGTGACCAGAAATAGTTTCAATTTCTTCATCTGAAAATTGTCTGTTCATATCTTTTGACCATTTATCAATTGGAGAATGGTTTGAATTCTTATATATTTGAGTCAATTCTCGATATATTTTAGAAATGAGGCCTTTATCAGAACCTTTGGATGTGAAAATATTTTCCCAGTTTATTGCTACCCTTCTAATCTTGTCTGCATTCATTTTGTTTGTACAAAAACTTTTTAACTTGATATAGTCAAAATTATCTATTTTGTGATTAATGATGATCTCTAGTTCTTCTTTGGTCACAAATTCCTCCTCCACAGGTCTGAGAGGTAAACAGTCCTATATTGTTCTAATTTGTTTATAATATCATTCTTTATGAATGGATCATGAATCCATTTTGACCTTATCTTGGTGTTAGGTGTGGGTCAATGCCTAGTTTCTTCCATACTAGTTTCCAATTTTCCCAGCAGTTTTTGTCAAATAGTGAGTTTTTATCACAAAAGCTGGGGTCTTTGGGTTTATCAAACACTAAATTACTATTGTCATTGAGTATTTTGTCCTGTGAACCTAACCTATTCCACTGATCCACTACTACGTTTCTTAGCCAGTACCAAATGGTTTTGATGACCACTGCTTTATAATATAGTTTTAGATTTGGTACAGCTAGGCTACCCTCACTTGCTTTTTTTTTTTCATCAATTCCCTTGAAATTCTTGACCTTTTGTTTTTCCAGATCAATTTTGTTGTTATTATTTCTAGGTCAGTAAAATAATTTCTTGGGAGTTTGATTGGTATAGGACTAAATAAATAGATCAGTTTAGGTAGTATTGTCACCTTTATTATATTCTCTCGACCTATCCAAGAACACTTGCTATTTTTCCAATTGTTTAGATCTAACTTTATTTATGTGGAGAGTGTTTTGTAGTTTTGCTCATATAGATCCTGACTTTCCCTTGGCAGATATATTTCCAATATTTTATACTATAGAAAGTTATTTTAAATGGTATTTCTCTTTGTATCTCTTGCTGTTGGATTTTGTTGGTGATGTATAAAAATGCTGATGACTTATGTGGATTTATTCTGTATCCTGCAACTTTGCTAAACTTGTGGATTAATTCTAATAGTTTTTTAGTTGATTCTCTAGGGTTCTCTAAGTAGACCATCATATCATCTGCAAAGAGTGATAATTTGGTTTCCCCATGCCTACCCTAATTCCTTTAATCTCTTTTTCTTGTCTTATTGCCAAAGCTAGCATTTCTAATACAATATTGAATAGTAATGGTGATAGTGGGCAACCTTGTTTCACCCCTGATCTTATTGGGAATGGTTCCAGTTTATCACCATTACATATGATGCTAGCTGATGGTTTTAAATAGATGCTACTGACTATTTTAAGGAAAAGTCCATTTATTCCTATATTCTCTAGTGTTTTTAATAGGAATGGATGTTGGATTTTATCAAATGCTTTTTCTGCATCTCTTTAGATTATCATATGATTTTTGTTAATTTGGTTATTGATATAGTCAATTATTCTCATAGTTTTCCTAATATTGAACCATCCCTGCATTCCTGGCATAAATCCCACTTGGTCATGGTGTATTATTCTGGGGATGATTATTTGTAATCTCTTTGCTAATATTTTATTTAAGATTTTTGCATCAATATTCATTAGGGAGATTGATCTATATTTTTCTTTCTCTGTTTTTGTTTTACTTGGTTTAGGTATCAGTACCATGTCTGTGTCATAAAAGGAATTTGGTAGGGGTCCTTCATTCCCTATTTTTTCAAATAGTTTATATAATATTGGAGTTAATTGTTCTTTAAATGTTTGGTAGAATTCACATGTAAATCCATGTGGTCCTGGGGATTTTTTCTTAGGGAGCTGATTAATGACTTCTTCTACTTCTTTTTCTAAAATAGGAATATTTAAGTAATTTATTTCCTCTTCTGTTAATCTGGGCAATCTATATTTTTGTAGATATTCCTCCATTTCACTTAGGTTATCAAATTTATTGGCATAAAGTTGGGCAAAGTAACTCCTGATGATTGCTCTAATTTCCTCGTCATTGGTGGAAAGTTCTCCCTTTTCATTTTTGAGACTAACAATTTGATTTTCCTCTTTCCTTTTTCTAATCAAATTAACTGGAGGTTTATCTATTTTGTTGGTTTTTTCATAAAACCAACTTTTAGTTTTATTTATTAATTCAATAGTTTTTTTTTTTACTTTCAATTTTATTAATTTCTCCTTTTATTTTTAGGATTTCAAGTTTGGTATTTGATAGGGGTTTTTAATTTGTTCTTTCTTGCCAGGTATTATACCTGAGGGCAGCTGGGTCTTACTTCTTCCCAAGCTTTGGATGCGCATCTGGTCACCTTCCCCAAGGAGAGTCACAAGCCAGAAGATGAAATCAAGATACTCTTTATTCAGGGTCTTTCCTCTCAGCCAGCCAGCCTGCCTTGCCTGGACTCTTTGCCTCCTTGCCTCCCCCACTATCTGTAGTCACACCCTTTATCCCCTCAGCCTACCCATCTTTTAGCAATTAACTTTGTATTGAGATGAGGAAGTCAGAAAAATAGTGGAGCTCACATCCTGATAACAGAGCACACCTCAGGGCAAGCCTGTTTTTTACATCACTTTGAATAACTCTTTTATCTGAGCCATTATCAATAATCTCATCAAGTCTCTGGGGTCTCACGTCCTCAAGGGAACTGCACACAATGCCTTCTTATCCTTAAGTCAAGACAAACTTCTTATCAAGGTCCCAGAATTTTTGGGCCCTAACACTTTCTCTAGCTTTTTTAGTTGCAAGCCCAATTCATTGCTTTTCTCTTTCTCTATTTTATGCAAATAAGTATCTAGAGATATAAATTTTCCCCTTATTACCGCTTTGGCTGCATCCCATAAATTTTGGCATGTTGTCTCATTATTGTCATTCTCTTGGATGAAATTAGTAATTGTGTCTGTAATTTGCTGTTTCACCCATTCATTCTTTAGGATGAGATTATTTAGTTTCCAATTGCTTTTTGGTCTATTTTCTCTTGGACTTATATTGCATGTGATTTTTATTCCATCATGATCTGAAAAAAATACATTTACTATTTCTGTCTTCCTGCATTTAATTTTGAGGTTTTTGTGTCTGAACACATGGTCAATTTTTGTATAAGTTCCATGAACTGCTGAGAAAAAAATAATCTCCTTTCTGTCTCCATTTAATTTCCTCCAAAGATCTATTATGCCTAACTTTTCTAACATTTTGTTTACCTCCTTAACTTCTTTCTTATTTATTTTGTGGTTTGATTTATCTAGTTTTGAGAGAGGGAGGTTGAGATCCCCCACTATTATAGTTTTGCTGTCTATTTCTTCTTGCATCTCTCTGAACTTTTCCTCTAGGAATTTCCGTGCTATACCACTTGGTGCATATATGTTTAGTATTGATATTGCTTCATTGTCTATGGTACCCTTTAGGAAGATATAGTTTCCTTCCTTGTCTCTTTTAATGAGATCTATCTTTGCTTTTACTTTATCTGAGATCAGGATTGCTACCCCTGTTTTTTTTTTTTTTGTTCACCTGAAGCATAATAGATTCTGCTCCAGCCTTTTATCTTCACCCTTTATGTGTCTCTATGCTTTAGAAGTGTTTCTTGTATACAACATATTGTTGGATTCTGGTTTTTAATCCAGTCTGCTATCTGCTTCCTCTTTATGGGAGAGTTCATTCCATTCATATTCACAGTTAAAATAATTAATTCTGTATTTCCTGCCATCTTATTTACCCTAGCTTATGCTTTTCTTTTTCCTATCCTCTTTCCCTCCTCCCTAGTATTTTGCTTTTGATAACCACTTCCCTCAAACATTCCTTCCCCTTTTGAGCTCTACCCCCCTTTTTTACACTTTTCCCTTAATTCTTCTGTTTTCCCTTCTATTAGTCTATTCCCTTTCTTTTCTCCCTTCCCCTTTCCCCCTTTCCCCGTTTACTTATAAGGTAGGACAAATTTCTTTGTGATAACCAGTACGTCTGTTATTCTCTCAGAGCCAAATCTGATGAGATGAAGATTAACACAATTCTCATTCCCCTCCCTTTTTTCCCCTCAATCATTATAGGTTTTCTTTGCCTCTACATGTGATGCAATTTCCTTTATTTTACCTCCTTTTCCTCTTCTTCCAGTGTTATCCCTTTTCTACCTCTAATTTCTTTTTCAGATTATCATATCATAATAACCATAATCATAATAATCACAAAATCACAATAATCATAATATAATAATAAAATCATAAAATCAACACTCATTCTATCAGTATCCATAACATAAATATAGTTTTCAAGAGTTTTTTTTTTCTTGTTACCTTTTTATGTTTCTCTTGAGTACTGTGTTTGTAGATCAAATTTTTTGTTCAGTTCTGGTCTTTTCATTAGAAATAGGTGAAATTCACTTATATCATTGAATGTCCATCTTCTTTCCTGAAATATAATGCTCATTTTAGCTGGATAGTTTATTCTTGGCTGTAATCCCAGTTCCTTTGCTTTTCGGAATATCAGATTCCAGGCCCTTCAATCCTTTAAAGTGGAAGCTGCTAGGTCCTAGGTGATCCTAATTGTGGCTCCTCGGTATTTAAATTGTTTCTTTCTGGCTTTTGTAATATCTTTTCCTTGGTATGATAGTTCTGAAATTTAGCCACAATATTCCTGGGGGATTTAATTTTTCGGTTTCTTTCAGGAGGTGATTGGTGGATTGTTTCAATAGTTATTTTGCTTTCTGATTCTAAAAGAATATTTCTTTTATTATCTCAGTAGTTATTTTGCTTTCTGATTCTAAAAAAAAAATTTCTTTTATGATTTCCTGGAAGATAGTGTCCAGGTTCAACTTTTCATCATGGCTTTCAGGAAGCCCTATAATCCTTAGATTGTCTCTCCTAGATCTATTTTCCAGGTCAGTTCTTTTTCCTAGGAGATATTTCATGTTTTCTTCTATTTTTTCATTTTTTTGTTTTTGTTTGACTGATTCTTGAAGTCTTGTTGAGTCATTCGCTTCCATTTGTTCGATTCTAATTTTTAATGTCTTATTTTCTTCAGTTACTGTTTTTAGTTCCTTTTGCAATTGACCAATTACATTTTTTTGTTCATTGCATTCTTTTTCCATTTTTTCCATTTTATTTTGCAATGATCTCATTTGGTTTCCCCATGTTTCTTCTAACTCTCTTTTAAGATTCTTTATGCAATCTTCAAAGAAAGCCTTGTGGCATGGAGTCCAGTTTAAGTCTCTCTTTGGGGCTTTTTCTGGGGCTTTACCTTTTGGGACCTCAGGATTTGAAGTCTATTCTTCCCTCTCTCCATAAAAGCTGTCTATGGTGAGACCTCTTTTTGGTTTTTTTATTCATTTTTTTTAAAGGTGTGAAGTCTGTTCAAGGCAAAGGAGGGACAGCTGCTTTAATTTGCCCTGGGGCAGTGCCCAGATGTGTGAAAAGCACAAAGCTCCGACTCCTGCTCCAGCTCCCTGTCCCGGTTTCCCTGTGGTGCAGTCTGGGTTCAGCAGACCACCCCCCTGCCCAATTAAAACAGACCAGTTTTGAAGTTCTTCCAGAGTATCTTCTTCTAGAAATGTGTTGTTCTCCAGATATTGTGGATTTTTTTTACTTCAAAATCAGTCTAGAGGCTTCATACGTTTTTGGTTTGAGGGAAAGTTAGAGGAGGTTACAGAGACTCCTGTCTGATCTCCGCCATCTTGGCTCCACCCCCGGAAGTCTGAACCTCTTTTTACAATGCTGTGGATTTCACTGAGGAAGTTTTGTATTGTTTGGAGTGTCAGTCAAGTAGTATGTTATCTCCTGCAAATTGAGGTATTTGAAAAATCTCACTACTGGAAAGAGAAGAGAACAAACATTAAGTGTGCCAGGCACAGTGCTAAATGCTTTACAAATATTATCTCATCTTATGTTATGATCTTCATAACAATCCTGGAAAAATAGGTATTTATTATCCCCATTTTACAGATGAGGAAACTGAAGCTGAATGAAGATAAGTGAGATGTCCAGAATTTGAAGTCACATTTGAACTTAGATCTTCCTGACTCCTGGCCCAACATTTCTGTACCAAGTAATTGCCTGTTGAAAGAGAATCCTTTTGTTTAGGCCTTAAACAGCACAAAGGCAGATTTCATTGGTACAGTGGGGAAAAGGCTAGACCAAGAATTATCATTAATACATTTAGAACATTGATCTGTTTTTTCCTATCATTCTCTTCCATCATTTTTTATCATATCCCTTTTACTTTTCTACTTCTCATAACTAGACCCACAAGGAAACATAATAGTTATTGTCAGAAATGTGAAGAGTTGTTATCCATTAGAGGAAATTAGATTTATTTTGCTTGGTTCCTGCTGACACCATATAGTCCAACCCCCTCAGAAAAACTGAAGCCTAACTTGTCAAGTATTTCAACATTATTAACATGTAGTGGACTTCCTACCATCTAGGGGAGGGGAGGGGACTGGGGGTAAAATTTGTAATGGAAAGCTTTGTAAAGATCAATGCTGGGGAAGTACCCATACATATTATACAAATAAAAAGCTTTAATAAAAGAAAAAAAGAAAAACTGAAGCCTAGAAAATTGAAGTGTTTTGCTGGAGATGATACAGATAATAAGTAGCAAAGTCAACTTCTTCTGATTTCAAATCTAGTGATCTTTTAAAGAGGCCGTATTGTACCAACTGTACCAAGAGGCTCTGAGTTCAAACTGCCACTGTTGCCTGCAACTGGTATAACTTTAAACAAGTCCCTTCTCCTCCCTGATGCTCAGTGTCTTACCTGTATATATGAAGGGGTTACCTCTAACATAGGTCTTTCCCAAGGCTTAATCTATGAGATAATGGAGAGATACAGTGCTGTGCTGGGCTACATTGTAGTTAAGGAAGAAAGAAATTTGACTCCTGCTCCATAAACTTATTATCTATTTGGCTCTGGAAAAAGTCACTCAGTTTCCCCAAGTATCCCTCCTCCTCCCCTTCCCAGAGAGTCCATCTATGCAGCAAATATTATTATTAATATTAGAAAATATTATTTTAACAGATATTTATTTTTCCAAATACATGCAAAGATAGTTTTCAACATTTGCTTTTGCAAAACCTTTGTGTTCCAAATTTTTGTCCCCTTCTTCTCTCTCTTCCCCTAGACAGCAAGCAATCCAATATAGATTAAATATGTGCAAATCCTCTAAAGGTATTTCCATATTTGTCATGCTGTGCAAGAAAAGTCAGATCAAAAGGGGAAAAACATAAGAAAGAAAAAAAAACAAGCAAACAAATAATATCTAAAAGTGAAAATACTATGCTTTGATCCACATTCAGTCTCCATAGTTTTCTCTCTGGATAAAGATGGCACTTTCTATCTCAAATTTATTGGAATTGCCTTGAATCACCTTATTATTGAAAAGAGCCAAGTCCATCACAGTTGATCATCACATAATCTTGTTTTCTTGGTTCTGCTCACTTCCCTTAGCATCAGTTCATACAAGTCTTTCCAGATTTTTCTGAAATCAGCCTGCTCATCATTTCTAATAGAACAATAATATTCAATTAAATTCAATTAATATACCACAACTTATTCAGCCATTCCCCAACTGAGAGGCATCCACTCAATTTCTAGTTCCTTGCCCACTACAAAAAGCAAAAAATATTTGAAAAATCAGCATAACTAATAAATTCCTTTTTTAAAAGCAACAAAATGTGTGTGTTTTTTCACATCTTTTCTTTTGAGCCTGTTCTTTCTAATTTCAAAACACACTTATGTGTGTGTGTGTGTGGTTTTTCCTCTCGTTTACATTGTTATGTTAATTTTGTATATTTTTTTCTTGGCTCTGATTATTTCATTCTGCATCAGTTCATGTAGATCTTGTCATGCTGTTCTGTAATTCGTAACACTCATCATTTCTTACAGTGTAATAATATTCCATCACATTCATGTACCACAGTTTGTCAATACTCTCTACTTATAGGATTTTAACATGCATCTTACATAAGCAGAGCTTTCAAGGGTACATTTTCTTATACTAAGTAAAATGCTTTCTAATAAACAATAAACAAGTGGGGGCTTATATTTTTTTACTTGTCAGCAAATTTTATGACTGTAAATATGTGGTTTGCCATAGAAATATCATTTCTAAAAAATCTATCCCTTCTCATATTTTTGTGGTCATTCTTGATATATAGACTATTCTCATATAAATTTAACAGAAGTGAAGAAGTAACCTTTTGGGTAAGTGGTAGCCAGTGTCATCTGGTCACCATCTGTGAGATTTTTCATTATTTTTGGAATTTTCTCTTTGCTAGATATTGAAAATTCATACCCAAATGCCTTTATTTTATTTGTTTTAATCAGCTAAAAACTTGTCTTCTAACCCACCCATGCTTGATCCTCCCCTCTTCACAATTGAAAATACAAGGAAAATAAAACTTATTAAATACACACACACACACACACACACACACACACACACACACACAATCAAAACAAATTTCCACATGGGCCATGTCCAAAAAATCATCTCATTCTGCATTCTGAATCCTTTATTTGTATTGAGGGGATAAGTAGCATGTTTTATAATTAGTCTTCTGGAATACAGGCTGATCATTACATTGATAAAAAGTTCAACACAATAGTCTTCCATCATATTTACATATCATAATTTGTTCATTCCTTTCTCAGTTTATCAGGACCCACTCAGATTCTCATTCTTTGCCACTTCAAAAGGAATGATAATTTTTTTGGTAAATTCTTAGGATTTATCTTAATTAGAACTAATTTCTCTTTTAGCCTATTCTCCCTCTAAATATCCTTCTCTTGTTTTTCTCTTATTTTTTCTTTTTGAGTTAAATATATTTTGGTATGCACTTTTGTGCATACCAAATTCTTCCTTCTTCTGACCAATTCCAAAGAAAGTGAAGTACAAGTTCATCTGTTTCCATCCCCCTCCTCATTTGTTTTGATATCTTGGTAGAGATGTCTACTTATATAGCCAAATTATGATAAATAATTTTCATTTCCCTTCTTCCTCTACCTAAATGTATTTACCTTCCTTTCTTTTTTCTATTCTTAAGACCAAGACTCATTCTATGAACCCTGATGATGATAGAGTTCTGAGGAACCTTATGTATCATTCCCATACTATTATATATCCCATATTTGAATGTGAATAGTATAATCTTGGTTAGTCTTATTATTCATTCATCTTTACCTTTTTAAATTTCTTTTTATTCTTGCATTTGAACTTCAAAGTTTCTCCCAGGCATGTTTTTTTTTTTTTTAAATCAGGAATGTTTAATCAAAGATCTATTTTTCTCCCTGTAGCATTATACTCAGTTTTTCTGAGTAAGTTATTCTTGGCTATAAGCCAAGATCCTTTGTCTTCTATAATAGCATATTCCAAGTTTTCCATTTTTTTATAGTCATGGCTATTAAGTCCTGTGTGATCTTGACTGTGGCTCCATAAATACTTCAATTAATTTTTTTCTGACTGCTTGCAGTATTTTTTCTTTGACTCAGAAGCTATGAATTTTGACTAGAATGTTCTTGTCAAGTTTTTATTTTGGAGTTTATTTTATGAGGTAACTAGTGAATTTCTATTTCCTCTTTGTCTGTTGGGACAGATATTTTAAGATTTATTTAAGTAGAATGTATATACTCTCTTTTTGACCTTCGTGTCGCTAATTCTTGAATTTTTTTTTCCTTAATCTATTTTCCAAGTCAATTCTTTTGCTTTGAAATCCCTTACAATTTCTTCCATTTTTCTGCTTTCTTGACTATGTTTTAATATTTCTTATTGCTTCATAAACTCATTGTCTTCTATTTGATCCATTTTAATTTTCAAAAAGTTTGTTTGCTGAGTAACATTTTGTGCCTCTTCTTGCAGATGTTATTCCTTTCCAATGCTTTCTTTCATAGTTCTTATTTTATATCTATTCCCCCACACACACACTCTCTCATCCTACTTATAAAAATATTTTAAACTCTTTCTTAAACTTTTACTTAATTTCTTCTCGTAACTCTAGTTGAGTTTATGCCTATTTTGAAGTCATTTTCTTCTTTTGTTGTCTTGACCGTCTTTGCCTCCATAATAACTAGTAGGGTTCTTTTTTTATTTGCTCATTCTTCCAGGATACTTTGTCTTCAGACTTGATGTTGAAGCTGAGTTCTGCCATACTTTTGGAGGAAAGATTTTGACAAATATTATTGTTGCTTTCTTGGGGTATGGAATGTTTGTTATTTAGAGACATGCTGGGCACCTAAAAATTTTCAGTGCTCCCAAAGTGTTCTGATCCAGGACAAAGTCTGATTTTTGCCTGTATAATCTGGGCCTTGAAAATTCCCATCTTACATTTAGCCTTTTGCAAAAGTAGATTGCTGCTAGACTGTATCCCTCTCAGACAGCTAAAAAGTTTTGTCGTTCAGAATAGCAGAATTATAAACTTGCCTTTAATTTGGAATTCCTACCTTAATTATTCTTTTGCAGGCTGGATTAGATACTGGAAGTGAGACCTTGGAGTCTAAAGTATACTGCTGCTGCTGGTGGTTTCTGAACTTACTCCTTTTTCCATACACTGCCCAGGATCTCCCTACTCAGTATTGACATTCCTATTCTCAGGTCCCCCCATTCCTCTGTGGATCTTTGACCCAGAACTAAGGTTCTGCCAACTAACATTTGACCCTGTTATAGTGCTCTGGTGTGAGTCTGATGAAGTCCCAGGATGGTCTAAGACTTTGTTTTGCTCTGAAGGTCCCTCTCCCTGGGCCTTCAGTGTTTTATCCAGTGTGATCCTGCCCCAACTCTGTTCCCAGTGTTTTCAGATCTCCCTGTGCTGAACTAGGCTGGACAAAAGACTTACTGTTACTTTTTCTCGACTTCTTCATCAGGATTTGGTCCCCATCAGGGTATACATTTTCTATATCTGCATGGAGGAATTTGTAAAGAGGAGCCCAACATAATGTTTCCTATCACTTTACCATCCTGACTCTGCCTCCTCCCTCTCTCCCTCCCCAGTACCTTTTAAATCATGTTACCTACAACATGATTTTATTCTGTTATATATATTTGCTCAGTTCTTCTCAGAGATATATTATCTCTCAAAAAAGTCATGTAGCACCAATGTGTGGAAATTTCAGGGAGGCATCTTTCAGTTCAATGTAAGGAAAAATTTCTTAGTGATTATAGCTGTTAAAAAATGCAAAGGGCTATTATATGAAGTATTGTGTTCTTTGCTATGAAAACTATTTAAGGGGCAGGATAGAACACCAGCCCTGGAATCAGGAGGACTTGAGTTCAAATCCAATCTCAAAATACTTAACACCTTCTGTGTTATCCTGGGTAAGTCACCTTACCCCAATTGCCTTGCCAAAAAAAAGTGTTAAATTAAGCTGAGATTTAGCAATCATCTTGCTAGAAATTTTATGAAAGTACTCCTTTCCTATATGAAGTAGAAATTGGTATAGATAATCTATAAGATTCCATCCCACCCTGTGATTCTGTGAGGTACAGGTTAAGCCAGGATTATAAAAATCCATCCAGCCTTTCTGAGCAGATGGGCATGCTATGAAAGACATATACATCATACTGCCAAAGGTGCATATATTTAGAACTGGAAAGTGTCATCTAGTCCTTTCTTGTTTTATAGATGAGAAAATGCAGAGGTTGATAAGCTTGTCCAAGGTCTCCCAGATACCAAGTAGCAAAATGGGATTTTAACTCAGATCCTCATGCTTTCTTCTGTGCTATGATATCTTAGCTTTCCTTATTCCTTGACAGGAATGGTATGAGGGAGGGGATACAGGGGATGTTAGAGCAGCTAAATGACATACCATATGGAAACCTGGACCTGAGATTAGGAAGTCTTGAGTTCAAAACTGCCCTCACATTTATTGTGACTCTGGGCAAGTTATTTACCCTCCATCTACCTCAGTTTCCTTATTGGTAAAATGGGAATAATACTAGCATCTACTTCCCAAGGTGTTCCGATGGTGAAATGAAATTATTTTTGGTAAAGGACTTGGTAAACCTTAAAGCACTATATAAATGTTTACTTTTATATATCACATATGTTTGACATGTAGGAATAGATAGATGATTGGAGCACTAGATTGTAGAATTAAGTGGAATATCTTTCTTTATCTTGTAATTTAATCTGATCTGCTCCTTTTGTGCCTTTTTAGCAAGTTCACCTACTTGTAAAAAGTTAGGGAAATATTTGTAGTTTACTGAGTTTATAGCTTTTTATTTCTATTACTCATCCTTCATTTTGAAGAGGGCCAATGACATCAGGGGCTTATGTCTTGATTTGCTCATGAATTGGATTTAAGTGAGACAGAGTTGTGCAAAATTGTCAGCCTCACATTCTCTTCCAGAATCATTAAAATAAAGTGACAAGACAAAAGTCAAGATGATTAGTAATGGCCCAGGATGCAGTGAATGCTTCTTCAAAGTCTGACCAAGCTCTAAGTGCTCCATATTCCCTGCTTTAGTCACCTTTGTAGCTATTGGAACAGATTATTCTCATCCACCCATTCTGAAAAGAGAAATCTTCACATGCTTGGGACTGACAATCCTTAACTCCCTGGTGAATTTGAGGCCTATCAGTTACCCTCAAACTTGGTTAATCCATCTGATGAGATGAGATCACTGTTATGTGATTGTGCATGCTACAGCTACCTAGAGCCTCAGGTGAGATTTGGGTGAATCAGATGGACACCAAAGATAGATGAGCACCCTGAAAAGGGCTCAGCAAGCTCTCATACCACAGGTACTTGTCCTTCCTAAACACCTTTTACACTCTTACCTTTACTTTATCATATTTACTTCTACCTGCTGCTATCCTAACCTTTGCCTTCTCTCTGTTTTGAATATTGTACTCCTCCAATCTTTTTTTTTCCACTAATAATGTTCATATGTTTCTCATACTTCTTTATATCTGCCTCAAGAGAATTTTTTATGTTTATTTCTATTCAGTTTCTCTGATGAATCTAGAGAGCTACAGGGATGGGAAAATGTTCAAGTAACTTATCTTAATATTTTGAATTCAACACAACCACGAGCTATTCCTACCCTTAAGCTATCCAATATCTTTGAATCACTTGTATCATTATTTTATTTTTTAATTAATCTAAATTTTATTAATCATAATAGTATGTACATATTCTTTAGAAAGTAATTCATATATTTATGAGAGACTTTCTGTACACTGAATACAAACACTCAGACATCTCACAAAGATCCATAACCCACAGGATGGAAGCCACTAGATTAGATAATCATTAATAGCCCTTCTAATGTTAAACCCTATTGTTGTCCACATAAACTTCAAGCATCCTTATCTCAATTTCCATTTTCAAAGATCATTCTTAGGTCCCTGAACAATACTACATCTTTCCTTCAAAGTTCTAAGAATACTTTTGAGGAGTTGGTTGGAATTCTCTTAATATAATTGACTTGAGTCCCTGCCATTTTGCTTCCACCTAGGATTGTTAGTTGAGAATCATTTTAGTCAGCTTTAGAGAATCTTTTTAGAAAGGGATATTTACTAATGTAGTATAGTAAGAACAATAAATACAGTAAGCTAAGTGACTCAGTTGATAGAGCTTTGGGCCTGGAGTCAAGTAGACCTGAGTTCAAATTTAACCTCAGACACTTATTAGCTGTGTGACCCTGTTTGCCTTAATTCACTGAAGAAGGAAATATCAAACTATTCCAGTATCTTTGCCATGAATAGCATTGGAATGTTATGGTCCACATGGTCATGAAGGATTGGATGTAACTAAGCAACAATAACAATAAGAACAGTTGGTACAAATGTTCCCCCCAAAGGTCTGTGACACATTCTCTCATAAGTAGATATGCTTCCTAGGGGAAAGTGGCAAAGGAATGATTCATAGTTTCTGGTTGTTGGAAGTCCTTTTCTTCCATTTGAGGAATATTCAAGAAATTCTTTTTTGCTGGGCCCTTCACCATGAATCTGCATTGATTTGTCTGACTTCCAATTCAAACAATGCCATCCACTGTTATGTGGCATCTACTACTAGACTGATCCAGGAATGCCACTAAAACATTAATGGGAAAATGGGAGTTCTAACATTCTCCAGACTCTTCAAAATGTGCAATCAGAATCAGTAAACTTGTCTCATATTTATCAGAATTAAAGCCACTCTCCAATCGATAAATGGTCAAAGGATACGAACAATTTTCAGATGATGAAATTAAAACTATTTCTAGTTATATGAAAAGGTGCTCCAAATCACTATTGATCAGAGAAATGCAAATTAAGACAACTCTGAGATACCACTATACACCTGTCAGATTGGGTAAGATAAAAGGAAAAGATAATGACGAATGTTGGAGAGGAGATGTGGGAAAACTGGGACACTGATACATTGTTGGTGGAACTATGCAGGGATCCAACCATTCTGGAGAGCAGTTTGGAACTATGCTCAAAAAGTTATCAAATTGTGCATATCCTTTGACCCAGCAGTGTTTCTATTGGGCTTATATCCCAAAGAGATCTTAAAGGAGGGAAAGGGACCCACATATGCAAAAATGTTTGTGGCAGCCCTTTTTGTAGTGGCTAGAAACTGGAAACTGAGTGGATGCCCATCAATTGGAGAATGGCTGAATAAATTATGGTATGTGAATGCTATGGAATATTATTGTTCTGTGAGAAACGATCAGCAGGATGATTTCAGAGAATCCTGGAGAGACTTGCATGAACTGATGCTGAGTGAAATGAGCAGAGCCAGGAGATCATTATACATGGCAACAAGACTATATGATGATCAATTCTGAAGCATGTGGCTCCATAAGTATACCACATAGGGTCCACCAAGCACACTCTAGGATTTTCCCACTTTCTGTTGACATTATGAGAATATCAGAGGAATATAAGACTGCCCTTCTATCTTCTCTCACTCTTATCATATGACCTTTCTTTTTTTTCTCTATCACATCTTTCCCTGGTGATAAATTTTGCTCCTGTTCTTTGGTGAAGTTGTATGTTGCAGCCTATTCACACCTATCTTATGTCTTTCTATCATCCTTTGTGTAATAATCATTTTTATTTTTTCAGATGTTATTGTGTTCCATGTTTCTCAACCATAGGATAACATTGGCAGAATATTGATAATAAAAATATGGACATTTTGTTTGGTGGGGAGGGGAAGAAGTTTGGGATCGTTAAACAAGCTCTGTAATTTCCTAAAGGTAATTCATGTGGCTTAATTAATTCTCTTTCTAAATTCTGAGCTCAACTATTGTATTGTCTTTACCACGTATATGTACTGATAGATAATCTAGATTTTTTGTTTTTGTTTTTGATGGTATTTTATTTTTCCAAATACATGCCAAAGATAGTTTTCAACATTCATTTTTGGAAAACATTGTATTCTAAATTTTTCTCCCTCTCTTCCTCCTTTCCCCCTCCCCAAGACAGCAAGTAATCTGATATAGGTTAAGTTTGTCAGTTCTTCTAAACATATTTCCATATTTGTCATGCTGAACAAAAGAAAATCAAATCAAAAAAGAAAAAAAAACACAAGAAAGAAAAAAAACAAGCAAATAAATAAACAACAATAAAAAGTGAAAATAGTATACTTTGATTCACATTCAGTCTTCATAGTTTTCTCTCTGGATGGCATTTTTCATCACAGGTCTGTTGGAGTTGGCCTGAATCACCTCATCATTCAAAAGAGCTATGTGCTTCACAGTTAATCATCACATAATCTTCTTGTTGCTTTGTACAATGTTCTCTTGGTTCTGCTTACTTTACTTAGCATCATTTTATATGTCTTTCCAGGCTTTTCTGAGATCAACCTGCTGATCATTTCTTATACAGCAAGAATGTTTCATTACATTGGGGGTAGAGACAAGATGGCAAAGAATAGACAGGAGTATGCCTGAGTTTTTCCTCGTTTCTCTCAGAATCAACAGCAGATCAAGTCTCTGAATGGATTTTGGACAGAACTCACAAATATTTGGAGTGTAAGTTTCCAGAAGAATATGTCTTCAAAGTACTTCAGGAAAAGTTTATCTCAGGCAGGCAGGAGGGAGAAGTGCAGGAGCAGCACAAGGGGGCCCAGGGTAGAGAGGCCCCATGCAAAGAATCTAGTGGGAAGCTCTTAGCCAAAATACAGCAGTGTTGACTCCTCTGTCGTGATTCAGACTAGTTGTGAGACCTCTAATGCAACCACAGAGGACAAATACTGAGCATCTGAACCCCAGCATAACAAGTGGGACTTTCCCAAGCCTACCCCGTTCTGGGAGGAAGCTGGCAGCACTACTGGCTCCAGGGCAGTATAAAACCCCTATCTGCCCTGTAGAGAAAGCTTGGGACAATCTTCTCTTTGCCCTAGGAGCAGATCTCAACCTTTAAAAATGAGCAAAAAGCAAAAAGAAATCTAGATAGCTATTATGGAGACAGAGAAGAACAGACATCAAACCCTGAGAACCCTAAAGACAAAATACTTCCATATGAAGTCCCAGGATGCAAGTCCTCCCGACTTCAGAGGGGAAGAGGGATGCTCTATTCATTGGGTAATAATGACCCATGACCAATTCAAAAATCTCTCTTGGAAGAATTCAGAAAGAATCTTAAAAGAGAGTTAGAAGAAAAATGGGAAAGGAAATGAGAGTTTGGAAAAAAACACAGATGATTGGATGCTCATCAATTGGAGAATGGCTGAATAAATTATGGTATATGAATGTTATGGAATATTATTGTTCTGTAAGAAACGACCGGCAGGACGATTTCAGAGAGGCCTGGAGAGACTTGCATGAACTGATGCCGAGTGAAATGAACAAAACCAGGAGATCATTATACACAGCAACAAGAAGACTATATGATGATCAGTCCTGATGGACATGGCTCTCTTCAACAATGAAATGTTTCAAACCCATTCCAGTTGTTCAGGGAAGAAAGTCATATACACCCAGAGAGAGGGATATGAAATGTGGACCATAACATAACATTTTCATGCTGTCTATTGATGTTTGCTTGCATTGTGTTTCCTTTCTCAGATTTTTTTTCTTGTAGATACGATTTTTCTTGCACAAAAATGATGTGTGGAAATATGTATACATATATTTGATTTGTAAGGTATTTTAACATAATTCACATGTAGTAGATATCCTGCCATCTAGGAGAGGGGTGGGGATTAGGGGGAAAAATTTGTAACGGAAAGCTTTGTAAGGGTCAGTGTTGAAGAATTACCCATACATATGTTTTGCAAATAAAAAGAATCTTAATAAAGAAAAAAATACAAAAAAAAAAGAAACACAGAAATTGTGTAAAGAAAACAGCTTCCTAAAAAATACAATTGGTGAAATGGAAAAAAAAAAAAGAAATCATACTGAAGAAAACCACTTCTTAAAAAATAAATTTGGCAAAATTGAAAAAGAAAACAACTCCTTGAAAAGTAGAATTGATGAAATGGAAAAGAAATTCAATGACAACTCATTTAAAAGTTCAATTGGCCAAATACAAATGGGGGTAAAAAAGCTAATTGAAGAAAATAATTCACTAAAAATTAGAATTGAACAAATGGAAGTGAATGACTCAATGAGACATCAAGAATCAGTCAAACAAAACCAAAAAAAAAAAAAAAAGAAGAAGAAGAAAATGCAAAATATTCCACCACATTCACATACTATAACTTATTTAGCCATTACATAACTGATGGGCATCCATTCAATTTCTAGTTCCTTGCCACTACAAAAAGGACTGCTACAAACATTTTTGCATGCAGGTACTTTTCTCTCTTTTATGATCTTGAGAAATTGCTGGATCAAAGGGTATGCACATTTTATAGTCCTTTGGGCATAGTTCCAAACTGCTCTCCAGAATAATTGAATGAGTTCACAACTCCACCAACAATGCATCAGTGTCCCAGTTTTCCCACATCCCCTCCAGTATTCATCATTATCATTCCCTGTCATGTTGTAAGTTAGATTTTTTAAAAAATCTAAATGTATTTTATAAGCTGACCAGTAGATACTCTTCATCCATTTTCTGTATAGATAGTCAAATAAAACTTTTCAGTGGTTATGGATTCTTTCCAGAAGAGTCTGCAATGTTCATGTGGCTTAATTTGTCCAAACATTCCCAAATTTGTTTCCATTTTTCACTATTTTGGGAATTTGCAGGCTATGAGGTTAAATCTCAGGGTTGTTTGATTTGCATTTCTCTTATCAGTAATTTAGGACATTTTATTTCTTTTTTTAAAATTTGTTTATTATTTTATTTTTTCTCCAGTTACATGTAAAAACAATTTTTTTCTGAGGCAGTTGGGATTAAGTGACTTGCAGGGTCACACAGCTAAGAAGTGTTAAAGTGTCTGAGACAAGATTTGAACTCAGGTCTTCCCGACTTCAGAGCTGGTGTTCTATCCACTGCACCACCTAGCTGCCCCTTAGCATTCATTTTTAAAACTTTGAATTGCACATTCTTTTCCTTCCCATCCCCCACCGCATCCCAATTGAGAAGGCAAGCAATTTAATACAAGTTATACATGTTCAGTCATGATAAACATTTTTAGGACTTTTTTCACATGATTATTAATAGTTTTTAATTCTTCTTTTGAGAACTGCTTATTTATATCCTTTGATGTGGGTCTGTTTTTTCAATTGGAACTCTTACTTTGTAATTCACTACCTGATTTCTTCTAAGTTTTATTTAATTCCTTCCTCCCTCTCTTCCTCCCTCCCTTCCTTCCTTTTTTTTCCTTTCTTCTGTACTTTCCTCCCTCTTTTCCTCCCTTCTTTCCTTCCTTCTTTGCTCCATTTCTTTCTTTCTATCAGTGCTAATTTGCATAGCTGATTAGCTCTTGACAGATAATGGAGTCAAAAGGCTGGAATTGGCTACTCTAAAAATGACCTTGAAAAAGCCCCTTTCTATAGAATCCTAACTGGCAGTCCACACCAGTCTTTATCTCTAGGTCAGTAAATACATTTTGCATATCTAAAAAGATCCTTCCTCTGACTATCAATAGATGCTTTTTATGTGACCTACTCAGTAAGACTACTACATCCAGAAAACGATTGGTCATTTTCCAGGTAAATTTTGCTTTTTGTACTTTTGGAAGAGGTCAGAGGGAAGTAGCAGTGGCTAAGCATCCAGAAATCTGTCTGGTATGCTGCATAGAACTCTGCTTTTTGAGTTTGCTCCACAACCTTGGATATAAATTCTTAAGGGTTCAGAAGAAGAGGGAAGTAGAGAGGGAGTAATTGGGATGGAACCAAAGCTTAGAAAGAGATTTTTTTTTTGGTCACTATTTCTGGTGCTCTCCATGCATTTTTACTAATGCTATATCCATTTGTATTAATTACTTGTTAAAAAAATAATTTGCCACATTTCTAATTATCCTCTACAATTCCATTTATTATTCCCAAATAAATTAATTCGCTGGCTCATCTCATGATAAGTAGTAATGTTTACAGTTCTTGAAGGTAGGCACCCAAGCCCAAAGTAATTTAAATCTTTGGCTTCTGTCAGTGACCTGCTGTCCTTCAGGTGAAGGAATTTTTTCCTTTCCCTCACCACCTTCCCTCTTATTCCCTTTACCACTTTGTTTATTTGGCTCTTATCTTAGAGAAAAGGGGTAAAAATATGGATGTTAGAATACCTGGGCTTAAATAACTCTTCATAATTTAATAGACTTCTGGGTGTGTTGTTTCCTTCTATGTGCTTTAATTTCCTCATTTATAAAATGGGTTGATAAATATCTGTCCCTAAGTATATCTTCAGAAGCAAATGTTACATGACAAGGTAGTTCCACACTTGCAGATAATCAACACACCAATCCAAACCTGCAAAATGGATAAATCAAGGAGTAAACAGTTTACAGCAATGAGATTCAGCACAGATTTTCTTAACCAGCTCCTATGATTTCAATTTACAAATAACTGTTTCAAGAATATAGCTGTTGCTTAAAATGAGACACACCTCTTATGTATTTCTCTCTATCCCTGATTATGCCTGATCACCTTATAAAAACATGAAAAATAAAATAGACTTAGTCCTCTATCTTGCAAGTATCTGCTCTGACTGCAGGCAGAAAGCTTGGTTTATTAAACAGATTGAATCCAGTTTCAAGTCTTTTGTAAAAAGAGGATAATTAAGGGAGAATTAGGCAGGAGAAAGATGTCTTCTTCTTACTCTTAGCAAAAAGAGGGGAAAGGAAGAGTCTTGCTAGATAGAAGCAGATAAGGGAGAAGAGATGTGGATATAATCCATTTTTGTTCTTATCCCCACTGTGGTTAGCTGTGGTTGCTGGCTAGAGGAGCTAGTGGAAAGGCAGGGGTATAATTTATTCTATTTTGTGGCTAGCCTGATCAATCCCCTGGACCAAATAGCAGGGAAAGCAATCTTGGGTTTTCAGGTGGTCCCAAAAACTTATCTGGGTCCAGAATTCTCCCTATATGCAAAACAAGTAACTAATTAATAGCTTCCAACCCCCAGCCAACAGGACCTTTTCAGGTCCAGAGTTCCTTTGATTCACAGTTAATTATCTTGTGGTTCTTCCCTACATAGTTCTCTGTTTTGCACTTGTGCTACTGCATAATCAGACATTTCTCCAGTGTTTATTTTGATGTCTATGTGCTCAGGCTGTAGTTCTAATTGATGTTATGTTTTGAAATTCATCCAGAAGGATCAGTCAGTGACCATTCACCTATAGGTTGAAACTGAGATGTCCCAGAAAACATGGACCTGAACAGAGAAAGTATTCTTGTAAAAATATCTTGTTTGAGAGGGTCTAAAGTTTCTGTCCAAAAGAGATGGGAAGATTTACTGATAAATTTCTCTAACAGGGAAACATTTTCTTTTTGTACACAAGACTTGGTAAACCAAACAAGTTTATTTCTAATCTTTCTCATAGGGATTAAGGGAAAATAGTGCCCTAGTAACTCAACCACAAGGATTTAAGACTACAAAAATGGCAGAAAGCTTCCATCTGCTCTGTATCCTCTTGTTTGTCCTCAACCTACAGTAGAATTAGTGGAGATTTTTAAAAAATTAAAAGGTCTCTGAAATAAAATGTCCTGGGTCAGAGTCAAGAGGGCTGAGTGAGAGGAAGCATTTTTGTTCACCCTCTATTCTTCCTCCACAACAACCCAGAAAATGTGTCAGACTGAGTTCTGATGAGGAAAACCAAGAAAATGTCATAGTGAGTCCTTTTTTCCCAAGCCCAGGACACTGCAATGAAATAGAAATCTACTGATACTGGGAGGGGCAGTTCCAGAGGCCTGGAACTTTTGTAAAAGGGTTCAAGGCAGGTCACATAAACAGGAACACAGAAGAAGAAATGTGATATAGAAAGAGATCCTGGGGGATCCCTGAACTGCTATTAAGTTCAGGAACAGTACCATCTGACAGCTCTGTAAGATTTAGGGTGGAGATGAGGACCTTAGAGGAGCACTGAGCAAGAACAAATTTTGAAGCAGTTGTGTGGCTCTGAACCCAGGAGCAGAGCAGCATCTCAGTTCTAGGTTTTAGCCTAGTGCTTAAACTTACTATGGAACTAGGACAGAAACTCAATAGTTCATTAGTTTTGAATCTGCAGAAATTTGCAGTGGGCTAACAATGACTGAGTCCAGCAGCAGTCTAATGAAATGCAACCATATGCATGCCCGCAGACCCACATCCAGGTCTGGAACTACCTCTTCTCAAATCATTTTACTTTGGAAATACTGAAAACTTGTTGGCCTTTAGATGAACTGTGAAAACAAGAGAATGACATAAATGGACAAAAGCTCAAGTCAGACATTTTTCCTCACCCAGAAATACACAGATCCTAATACTAATTAATATAAAGTTCAAAGTCAAGAAATAAATTGAAAGAATGGACAGGCCACCAAAAACCCACAACTATTAAGAGCTACTTTGAAGATAGGGAAAATCGAGTCATAAATACAGAACAGGATGACTTCAAAATATCAAAAAATAAAACCATCAAAAAATATGCAGATTGAACACAAGCCCAATAAGAATTCCTAGAATTGTTAAAGAAAGAGTTTTATGGGTTTTTTTAAAACAGCAAAAAAAAAAAATGATTTTAAAAACTAAATAAGAATGGTAGAGGGGAAAAATGGAAAAGAAATAAGAGCTATGCAAGAAAGATATGAGAAAAGAATTGTTTAGTAATACAGGCATAAATACTGAAGAAAATAACTGTTTGAAAATTAGAATTGGCCAAATGGAAGCTAATAACTCCATGAGACATCAAGAAACAATAAGGCAGTTGACTGAAAAAATAAAAAAATATGAAATATCACATAGGAGGAACAATTGAACTTTCATATATGCTATATATCCATTTAAAACTTATCTTGATGGTCTATACCTAATTGATGCCAGACTACTTTCTAGTTTTTCCCAGCAGTTTTTATTGAACAGTGAATCCTTACCCCAGTAGTTAGGGATCTTTAGGTTTACCAAGCATTATGCTATTATATTAATTTTCTTCTGTATGTTGTAATTTAATCTGACCTCTCTAATTTTAACCAGTTTTAAATTCTTTTGGTGATTACTACTTTGTAGTCTAGGTGGAGAGTTGCTATTGCTAAATACTTTCCTTCCCTCTTTTTCCCATCATTTTCCTAGATATTCTTTATCTTTTATTTTTCCAGATGAATTGTTATTTTTTTCTAGCTCTATACTGTAAATCCTTTGGTAGTTTCATTGTATGATTTGCCATGACACTGAAAAAATAATTTAAGTAGCATTGGTTTGACCAACTCTAATACAATTAATATTTTTTAAATTATTTATAATTTCTTTTATTTCAGCAAAGAGTTTCTATGTGGTAGAATAGTTTCTATTCTGGTAGGCAGACTTCTAAATAATTCATATAGTATATGGTTATCATTAATACAGCTCTCTATTTCTTTCTACTATCTTCTGTTGATAAAATACAGAAATGCTTATGATTTATGGGGATTCATTTTATATCCTGCATTGAAATTGTTGTTTCAATTAATTTTAGTTGACTCTTAGTTTCTCTAGATAGACCAAAATATAATCTTTAAAAATATATAGTTTGGGGCAGCTAGGTGGCGCAGTGGTTAGAGCACCAGCCCTGAAGTCAGGAAGACCTGAGTTCAAATCTGGTCTCAGACACTTCCTAGCTGTGTGACCCTGGGCAAGTCACTTAACCCCAATTGCCTCAGCAAAAAAAAAAGCAAAAAAAAAATAAATAAAATAAAATAAAAATAAATAAATAAAAATATATAGTTTTATTTCCTCTTGCCTCTATTTTACTCTGAATTTTATTTTTTGTTTTATTAATACAGTTAACATTTCTAACAACTCTGTGTAGTAGACACTCTTGCTTTACCTTTGTCTTATATGAAAGATCATTTTATGCCTGTATTTTCTAGTCTTCTTAACAGAAATGAGTGTTAGATTTTGTCAAAGATTTTTTCAGCATCCATTGATACAATCCTGTGTTTAACAAAATTATTTTTATTATACATAGACTTTTATGCTTGTGGATTTCTTCATATTGAATCAACCCTATATCTTGAAATGTGATTCTATATGAAGAACACAATGAAGAACAATTCTCTCAGAATACAAATCTGTTTAATATGTTGCTGGAAACTCTTTGCTAATTTTTTCAATATTTTTGTGTTTAATGTTCATGAGGAATATTGGTCAAGTTTTCTTTCTCTGCTTTGACTTTTTTTTTGGTTTAGATTCTAAAGTCACATTTGTATCAGAAAGACTTTGGAAATCTATCTTTTCCTAATTATATGATGTTAGCATCAATTATTCTTTTAATGTTTGATAGAAGTCACTTAGAAATACATTTAGTCCTGGGGGTTTTGTTTTTAAATAGGGATAGATGTTTGTAGCATGTTCAATTTATTTTTCTCATATTGGGTTATTTAAATAATCTGTTTTTTATTTTGGTATTTTAGGTACTTTGTATTTTCATAAATATCTATTTCATTTAAGCTATCAATTTTGTTCACAGATATTGGACAAAATGATTATTGATAATTTCTTGTATTCCATTTTCAATTTATGTTCTCCTTTTTATTTTAAATACAATTAAGTTTATCTCTTTTTAAAATTCAGACTAGCTGTTTACTTAATTAGTCTAAAAAATCTTCTGTTTTTATTAATCAAGTGTTTTTGTGATTTGTTTGCTTGTTTTGCTTTCAATTTTATTTATCCCTATAATTTTCAGAATTTATATTTTTGTGTTGACTTGGGGTTTTTATCTATTGCTTTTCTTTTTTCTTTTTTTACTTGTATGCTCAGTTAATTGAATGTTCTTTCTTTTGTTGATGAAACTGGATACATCTCATAGGTCTTGAATATTTTCTTTAATTTTTTTGTTGCTAAGATTTCCTGGGTTTTTCTATCATTCATTCTTTGACTCAAAAATTCTTTAGCATTAAATTTCTTATTTTCAAACCAATTTTAATCCTTTTTTCAAAAATTACATTGGAGGGAGGATTATGGGAAGATAGCAGGGTAGATTGGTAAATTTCAAGCTCTCCAGATTCCGCTCCCCCCCCAAAAAAAAAATAGAACAAATTTGCTCCTCAGGACAAACATAGACTGGGGAAAAATCAAAAAGACTTGGAGCAGAACAAGGGTCTTCCCAATACAACTTGAGAAATCTGAAGAAAAACCCAGAACTGGGGATTAACCTTTCTGAAGTGCAAAAACTTGCCAGCTAGCTCCACAGAAACACCTAGTGGATAGCCCTGAGGTCATCTGGGTGTGGCTGGAGCCTCAGCAGGAACTGCAGAAACTCTCACCTCCCAGACTTTTTGAAGTCAGGGTCTGACTCCTGAAAGACAAAGTAAACCTCTGCTGACTGGGAACACTTGCTGTGCTGCTGGGGTCGAAAGAATCAGCAATTGGTAAGTGCAAAAGCAGTGGGTCAAGGGCACTGCTGGCTGTGGGCACTTGCAGGAGGGTGGAGCTCTTGGTTTGGGGTTCCTGGTCTGAGTAGAGAGCTGAAGGGAAGCTTGAGGCACCATCCCATCCCACCATTAGAGGGGCTTACACTAATACCTCTTATTTTAAAAAATGAACTGGCAAGGACGCTGAAGTAAAAAAAGCTTCTACCCCAAAGAGTAATGTGAAATGGCTCCCTGCCCAGAGAGAATTTATAGAAAAACTCAGAAAAGAATTTAAAAATCAAATGAGAGACATTTAGGGGAAATTAATAATAATAAAAAACTATCCAAGAAAAACAAGAAGATTGTAAAAAAAGATTAACCAACTAGAAAAGAAAGTTTGACATCTCAAAGATGAAAATAATTTTTTGAAAATTAGAATTGGACAAGAGGAAGCCAGTAAAGCTATGAGAAAGCTATAAGAAATAAACAGATTATAAAGAATGAGAAAATAGAACAGAATGTGAAATATCTTATAAAAAAAAGACAGATATGGTGAACGGATCAAGAATAAAAAAATATAAGAATAATTAGACTGCCAGGAAGTTGTGACTAAAAACAAAACCTTGACACAATAATGCAGGAAATAATCCAAGAAAATTGTCCTGGAGTGATAGAATATGAGGGGAAAGTAGAAATGGAAAAAAAAATCCACTGATTACTCCCTCAATAAGATTCTTTGTGGAGAACTAGAAAAAATAATAACAAAATTCATCTGGAAGAACAAAAGGTCAAAAATATCAAGGAAATTAATGGAAAAAATTACAAAGGATGGTGGTTTAGCAGTACCAAACCTAAAACTATATAATAAAACAGCAATCATCAAAACCATTTGGTACTGGCTAAGAAATAGAGTGGTGGATTAGTGGAATAGATTAGATACAAATGATAAGCAAAGGCTGTAACAATCTAATATTTGATAAACCTCTAAACTCCAGCTTCTGGAATAAGAACTCACTATTTGGCAAAAATTGCTGGGGAAACTAGAAAACAATATGTCAGAAACTTGGCATAAACCTACATCTTACATACCATATCAAAATAAGGTCAAAATGGCTATATGATCTAGGCATAAAGAATGATATGCCATATGTTGTGCCACAGTTCCCCTGTCTCAGTTTCCCTTACTTGTTCTGCCTCAATTTCCCTGAATTGTTCTGCCTCAGTCTCCCTGGTGGCAACCCTCCCTTCCTGGCCATTAGAACTGAGATAATTAGGGCTGTGTAACTATGGCCACTGGCATTCCAAAGAGTCATAAAACTCCAGATGGTTATCTCCAATGTTTAGGCATATCTTTCTGGTCTCAGACTCAGTGTCTCTTAGCTCCTTATCAGAATTTATGATCCTTCCTCCATACCCCCAACCTGTCAGAATTGAATTTATGGTCCTCTCCTGCAACTTGTATCCCCTCAGTGCTCTATCCTGCCTTCTTTGCCTTTGTTTCCTTGAGTGCCAGAGCCTTATAAGAGTCCTTGGGGCCCCTCACTCGCTGCTGGTTGCTTTGAGACAAGAGTCCCATTCAGTCCCATGGTCATGGATTTAAAATTCTCCACTACTATCAATAAACTATTAAAAATCTCTGTTCTCTGTTTGTGGCAGCTCTTTTTGTGGTGGCTAGAAACTGGAAATTGAATGGATGCCCATCAGTTGGAGAATGGCTGAATAAATTATGGTATATGAATGTTATGGAATATTATTGCTCTGTAAGAAACGACCAGCAGGATGCATTGTTGGTGGAGCTGTGAACGGATACAGCCATTCTGGAGAACAATTTGGAGCTATGCTCAAAAAGTTATCAAACTGTGCATACCCTTTGACCCAGCAGCATTTCTATTGGGCTTATATCCCAAAGAAATCATAAAGGAAGGAAAAGGCCCCACATGTGCAAGAATGTTTGTGGCAGCCCTTTTTGTAGTGGCTAGAAACTGGAAATTGAATAGATGCCCTTCAGTTGGAGAATGGCTGAATAAATTATGGTATATGAATATTATGGAATATTATTGTTCTGTAAGAAATGACCAGCAAGATGATTTCAGAGAGGCCTGGAGAGACTTACATGAACTGATGCTGAGTGAAATGAGCAGAACCAGGAGATCATTATACACGGCAACAACAGTACTATATGACGATCAATTCTGATGGACATGGCTGTCTTCAACAATGAAATGTTTCAAATCACCTCCAATTGTTCACTGAAGAAAGCCATATACACCCAGAGAGAGGGATGCGAAATGTGGACCACAACATAACATTCTCATACTCCTTGATTGATGTTTGCTTACATTGTGTTTCCTTTATCTGATATATCGTTTGTGTAGATAAGATTTTTCTTGCACACCAATGATAAGTTTGGAAATATGTATACATATATTTGATTTGCCAATATTTTAACATAATTAACATGTAGTGGATATCCTGCC
>JAJPUD010001429.1:55077-106064 GCA_023553655.1 Myrmecobius fasciatus | reverse complement strand
TCAATTGCCTCAGCAAAAAAAGAAGAAAAAAGAATATATTTGCAAAATCTAAAGGCTGAACTAGATAGCCTTTAGGGTTCCTTCCAGCTTTAGTTCTAATCATAATTCTGGTATTACACAAATTATTTACAAAAAGAGGGGAAGAATGGCTCCTATCAAAAAACTTTAGAAA
Source organism: Myrmecobius fasciatus (assembly GCA_023553655.1). Lineage (NCBI taxonomy): Eukaryota > Metazoa > Chordata > Mammalia > Dasyuromorphia > Myrmecobiidae > Myrmecobius > Myrmecobius fasciatus. Next base: position 105,892 of record JAJPUD010001429.1, on the reverse strand, counting down.
TGTATGGAGTCTTGGTACCTGAACTAGGAAAAGGCACAACAGAGAAAGAAAACTATAGACTAATGCAAATCAACAAAAGAAACTGAAAAAAATATTCTTAAAGAGGGTTCACAACAGGTTGACTGTGGTTAGCTCAGCAACATCTTAGGGAAATTACTATGACCAGGTTAATTCAACACAGTTCATTATCAAGAAACTATGAACAAAATAGATCAGATTAATTATAAAAATGGTTTAACACACCCCCTCACATGATTATATCAATAGGTGCAAAAAATACTTTTGATAAAACATTATGTTAAAAAAAACATTTTATAACACAGGAACTAGTGGACTTTTTGTTAACAATATATATACATGCATAAAAATGTGTTTGTGTGTATTTCTAAAACCATAAGCTGGAGTAATCTGTAATGGAGAAATGTTAGAGATATTTCCAATGAAATCAGGATAGAATAAGGATATATATTGTCATCTCTGTAATTTGATATTATCCTATATTTGCTATCTATAGCAATAAGATCAAGAAAAGAAATTGAAGGATTACAATGAAAAGAAAATAATTCTTACTTTTTATAATTGATAGAATAAATTATTATTTATTTAAAATTTATTTAAATTATTATTATTATTTAAAGAGCCCTAGAAATTCAATTAAAATTATCAAATAGGGCATAAAATAAACTCAAAAATCATCATTCTTTATGCATATTATCAACAAAGATACCTAGCAGGAAGAAATAGAAAAAGAAATTTTATAAAAAATATTTACATAATAGGTTAAATATCTGGGAGCCTATCTCCCAAGAATCACAGGCATATGACTATTATTAAAAACTTTCATTATAGTAGATTAAAGGGACTAGCTCAAGATAGAACTATTCCTCTAACAGAAACCCAGGTCTCTCTTCTAGCATTGCCCTTATCCATCACCAATTTTAGAGAATCCATTTCCTAATGAGTTCCATCCTTGATTATAATGATATTGAAAATATAGGGTCCTTTAATTACAGGCAATGTGAATGACCCCAAATTACATTATAAGGTTCTCCATCTACTATTCAATTTATCAGATCATTAGTGTAATGTGAGGAATTACCAAAAAAGTCTCAGTACTTAGAACATACACAGTTTTGTCTGATTTCAACTCATGTGGAGGCTTGGTGAGCCAGTTTCCATAAATATATGATAGGATGGAGGTTCCTTGTTTTCCCCTCTAATTACAGTACATGCAAGAATCTTGACTGTTCTTGTTACCTTACTGTATGGCATTGAAAAGCCTTTTAACAGCTACTGTTTGACCACTGACATCATGATGTTGGGCTAAAATAATAGATGGTGTCTTGACTTGTGCATGAGTTGGACTTAAGGGCAAAATCATCATTCTTTTTTCCCAGAGCCATTGAAATCTAGTGGCAGAATGAAAGCAAAATAATTGGGAATGGCTTAGGTAGCATTGTATGACAGCCTCTCCAATGTCTGAACTAAGCTCTAAGTGTTCCAAATTCCCTGCTCACCACCTCCGTGGCCCTTGAGACAAATTGTTCTTATTTGCTCATTTTGCTGGGGTAAGCTTTCACATGTTTGGGGTTGACATCCCCTACTTACTGATAGGTTTGAACCCTGTCAGTTACCCTCAAACTGGTCTAGCCCATCTGCTGATATGGTTTTACTGGGGTGTGGCTGCTGAGCATGCTACAGCTTCTTGGAACCCCAGGTGAAAGTTGGGTGAAAGAGGGATACCAAAGGTGGATGAGTAGCCCTGAAAAGAGCTCAGCCCTCATACCATAGGTATTAGTCCTCCCTAAATAATCCATACTCCCTCATATCAGAAGTATTAGTCCTCACTGAATACTCCAAACACTCTCATATCAGAGGTACTAGGTTTCTGGAATATTCCATATACCCCAAGGATTCTGGAAGATAAAGTTGAAGAGAAAAATTCAATCCTGTTATGGTAGAGCACTTGTACAGAAAGCATGGAGACAGGAGATGAAGTGGAATGTATGAAAAACATTTTAGTAGGCAATATTAACTAGAATAGTGACTACAGTTAGGAGACAGATGAAAAAATATGACAGAGAAGGTAGGTAAGACCCAGATGGATAAAGCTTTATATGCCAGGTTGATGATTTTTGTATTTTATCCTGGAGGCAATAGGGAGTCATTAAAGATTTTGAGCAGATGGCCAACATGGTCAGAACTATGTTTCAGGAATATTAATGTGGCAGTTGTGTGGATGATGGTTGGAAAGAGTAGATATAGTAAGTACTATTAGTATCATTGTAAGTATTGCTACTGCTACTACTGCTGCTGCCTCTGCTACTTTTGCTACTACTACTGCTACTATTACTATTATTGCTGCTACTGTTACTTTTGCTGCTGCTGAAGTTCCTGCTATTGCTTCTATTTCTGCTACTCTTACTGCTGTTGCTACATTACTATTACTATTATTGCTGCTACTGCTACTGCTACTATTACTATTACTGCTGCTACTGTTACTATTGCTGCTGCTCCTGCTGTTGCTTCTACTGCTGCTGCTTCTGCTACTACTGAGGCTGCTACAACTATTATTACTACTGCTGCTGCTGCTGCTGCTACTATTACTACTATACTACTGCTACTATTACTATTACTCTGCTGCTATTTTTGCTATTACTGCTGCTACTACTATTACTATTAGGACAGCTAGAATGTTGGACCTTAAGTTGAAAAGACTCACAAATTCAAATCTGGCCTCAGACACTTACTATCTGTGTGACTCTGGGCAAATCACTTAACCCTGCTTGCTTCAGTTTGCTCATCTATAAAATGAGCTGGAGAAGGAAATGGCAAACCATTCCAATATCTCTGCCAAAAAAAACCCTCCAAAAACAGATCATAGAGTTGGACACAACTGAACAAAAACAACATCAAAGTGCTACTCTGCTGCAATGGAGGTATCCTATCCAATCCAAATAAAAGATGTGGCAGGTCATGTCAATGTGGAAGGGCTTCACTTTTAGATCTGGTGACAGACTGTTGGCTAAGGGGCAACCTAGCTGAATGTATTATCATCAGGTTGATCACACAGGTTGTGGATATTTTGGCCATAATAACTCAATAAAATGGTCTTGTAAGACATTGGAGGGTAATGGGGAGGGAGAAATGTGTCAGTGGAGATTGCAAAAAAAAAATTGACAAAATCACACAACTATTATAGGAACTGTGAACTTCCTTCCCTTATATACTTTCCTGTGGTGGTAAAGACAAATAAACTAAAAAGAGTTGCATGCTTGGATTAGGGGAAAAAAGGAAAGGACCTGCATTCTTTACCCATAGGAGAGTTGGTGTAACTAAGACTCAGATCAAGGAAGGGATTTAATGGCAGCTCCAGAACTGAAAAGATAACTAACAGAAGACCAAGATCTGCCCATGTGATAGAAAAAAAAAGGTAGTTACAGGGGTCAGTGGACTGTGGTATGCCACATGTTGAATGAGAGAAACTAATGACCCACACAGGGATATTAATTCAACTCAATATCCTATTGTGTGTAGAGCATTGGTCTAAGCTCTTGGGGAGAAAAGAAGCTCTTTGGATAGGGCATGGTCCCATTCATAAAGGAGCTTTCATAAAAATTTCCCAGGAGGTCTTCCAAATTTTCCCTTGAAAAGTAGCATCATGTTATGGTGTCATGGTACAACATACATTTTATTGTTACAGAAAGGAACTTTCTCTGTCCACTTCCCCTATCCTCAAACCAAGGTATCAGTGGGATCACAGGAAAAGCAAGGCAACAAGCATTTATTAATTAATGTGTACCCTTACAAATACAGGCCAAAGGAAAAAGTCCTTTCTATCAAGTCTAATGGGAGAAGAATGCACAGAAGGAACAAGAAGAGGAGAGAAGTAAAGGTACCTGGTATAGGACAGGTTGAGGTTTGAAGTCAGAAGCACAGCTGGGAGGGGAATGAAGATTGGCACAAAACAGAGGCCAGAAGAGGAACCTCCCAACAGGAATAAGGGGCCACTACGGCAGAGAGAAGTTCCAGGATAAGATGGCTGCAGGGACTGATGCATGTGAGACTACAGAGTATAGTGTTGAAGCTTGGAAAACTAGAAGCACAGCCAGGAGGGAATGAAGAATCACAGGGTTTTTTTGTTGTTGTTGTTGTTGTTTTTGCCAGACTTGTAATTTCACTGGTATTAGGGACTTCTAGTGGGAAATTTCCTCCATCAGAGCAGATCTGGCACTTTTTCTGCTATGTATAGTCTTAGAGAGTTGCCAAGGGGCACCAATCAATCAGTAAACATTTCTTAAGTGCCTACTATTTGCCAAATACTGTGTTAAGCCTTAGATATACAAAAAGAAGCAACAGTCACAGTCTAATGGTGGAGACAGTATGCATACAAATACATACAAAGCAAGCTACATAACATAAAAGACAAATAGAAAATAACAACAGTGGGAAGTCTCTAGAACTAAGAATATTAGAGATAGTTTCTTGGAGAAAGTAGTATTTTAGTTAGGACTTAAAGAAAGTCAGTGAGATCAGTAATCAGAATGGAGGAAGGAGAGTGTCCAGACATGAGGGATCGATCACCAGAAAAAATGTCAGGAGCTAAGATGTGGAGTATCACTCAAGAGCAGTCTGGAGGCCATTGCCACTACATAAAAGAATATATCTTGGGGAGTAAGATATAAGAATATTGAAAACCAAAGAGAACATTTTGTGTTTGTTCCTAGAAGCAAAAGGGAGCCACTAGAGTTTATTGAGTAGGGAGGTGACATGATTGGACTTATGTTTTAGGAAAACCACATTAGTGGCTGAATGGAGGATGAATTGGAGTGGGGAAAGAGGCAGGAACACCCTCAAACAGGCTGTTGTAATAATCAAGGCACAAGGTGAATTGCATATCTCAGTGTCAGAGGAAAGAAGGGTATACTTGAGAAATACTGCAGAGGTGAAATTGACAGGCCTTTACAACAAATTACATATGGGGGTGGGGTGGTGAGAGATAGTGAAGTATCCAGAATGATTCTTAAATTGTGAACTTGAAAGACTGAGAAGATGGTGTTGTCCTCTATACTAATAGGAAAAGTAGGAGGGGAGAGTCTTTGGAGGAAAGATAATGAATTCACTTTTGGACATGATGAGTTTAAGATGTCTACAGGACATTTACTTTGAGATTCCTGAGAGGCAGTTGGAAACAAGAGATTGGAGGTCAGCAAAGAGGTTGGGTCAGGAAAAGTAGATTTGAGAAGTATCAGTACAGATATGGTAATTAAATTCATGTGAACTGATGAGATCACCAAATAAAGTAATATAAAGGGAAAAGAAAAGAGGTCTCAGGGTAGAACCCTGTGGGACCAGAGGGCATGATATGAAGGAGAATTGAGCAAAAGAGGTTGAAAAGTAGTGGTCAAATATGTAGGAGGAGAACCAGGAGGTCCTGAATATCAAGGGGGAGAGAGAGGAGCTAACAGTGTCAAAAGCTTTAGAGAAGTGGAAAAAACTATTGAATTTGGCAGCCAAGAGAACATTAATGACTTTGGAAAGAACAATTGCAATGCAATAATGAGCCTGGAAACCAGATTGCAAAGAGAGTAAGAGGAAAAAAAGTGGAGATTCCTATTGTAGACAGCCTTTTCAAGGAGTTTAGCCACTAAAGACAGAAGAGTTACAGTTTTGATAGGTAACAGAGATGGAAGGATCAAGTGAGAATATTTCTAGGATGGGGGAAATATGGACATGTTCATAGGCAGTGAAGAATGAGCCAATATATCAATAGGGAGAAATTGAAAATAAGAGATAGATGGTTGGTTGGAAGAGATTGAGAGTTAAGTGGCAGTAGTGGCAAGGGTAGAATTTGAATCCAGGTTTGTTAGGACCATTATCTATCTGGAACTACCAGAGTTCCCTTCTCTTTCTTGCAACAAGAATTAAACTATTTTCCTAAAAATTAAAAAAGATTCTCCTGGGGATAAAGCAAGCTCAAGCTGGGATTCCTTGACATAGGTGTCATGCCTTTCTTTTAATATTTTATTTTTCCCAGTTACATGTAAAGCATTTTTCACATTAGTTTTTAAAACCTTGAATTTCAGATTTTCTCCCTTCCTCCCTTCCCACCTCAGCCCCATTGAATAGACACATGTGAAATTATACAAAACATTTCCATAAAAATTGTGTTGTGAAAGAAACATAGATTTCCTCTCCCTACCCCCAAAAAACCCCTCAAGAAAAAAAAAAGTTTAAAAAGTATGTTCCAATCTGTACTCAGACATAATAAGTTCTTTCTTCGGGTATGGATAACATTTTTCATCATAAGTCCTTCAGAGTATTCTTAGATCATTGTATTGCTGAGAATAGCAAAGCCATTCACAGCTGATCATCTGATAATATTGCTGTCATTAAGGTACATAGTACATTTCACTTCGAATGAGCTCATGGAGGACTTTTCAGTTTTTTTGAGAGCATACAGTTCATCATTTCTTATAGCACAAAAGTATTCCATCATAATCACATACCACAATTTATTCAGCTATTCCCCAATGATGGGCATCACCTGAATTTTCAATTCTTTGGTGAAATACCTTTCAGATAGCCTCTGGTTATATTAACATGGCTTCCTAGTCATTTTATATAACTCATGTATGTGAAATGGGGGTCCTTGAAACTTGGTGAATCTCCTAAGACCACTCAAATCACCAAATTCTGCATTGCTGACCAGATCCATTTCCATATAGAGAAAAAGGGATCCCCTTTACTGTAACTAAATACTACTATACCCTTGTTTACTATCTTTTTATGTTAGTGCTAAGGAAACCTTAGCTACAACTGTTAATGACCATACTAATGCCTCATTTCATCCCAACATCAGTTTCAGGTGCCAGCCTGAGTCAGACCCACCTCTAACATTAAGTCTTCTTAACCTTATAGCCATCTCTCCATCTGCCATGCTGTCCTTATTCTCCATAGAATCCTAAGGACATAAACTTAGAGCTGAGTGAAACCTTCAAGGTCAAACTTAAATAGAAACAGACCTATGTGGGCTATATATTAACTTAGAAAACCACAAGTTAACACCATCTGCATTGTATTCTATTTTTATTTATTTTGTTAAACATTTCCCATTACATTTTAATATGATTCATGCAGTACTCTGGAGTTTGGTGGGCAGTATGCAGGTACAAATGAGTTTCATACCTCTGATCTAGTCCAATTCCTTCGTTTTATACTTAAGGAAATTGAGGTCTAATGGTCACAGAGGGGCAAAGTTAGAATCTGTACCCAGTTCTGCATGGTGTGTCTCAAGAACTTTCAGTAATAACAATCTTCTCTTGAGACACTTTTGGAAATATTCACATTTGTCCTTGGAACTATTCACATGAAAATAAGATGAACACAAAGTATTCCAATATGTTTCAACAGTTTGGTGACTTAGAGATTTCCCTGAAGCTTCCCTCAGATTTGGAACACCCAAGTCTAGTCAAATAATTTCCCTCTAAGTCTGGGATACATTTCCTCAATCTCCTCCAAATCAAGGTAGAATAAAGCCATAGGTTTAAAAAAGGGGAGGTCATGAGCAGATTCTCATCTGATAAATTTCCTACATCTGCTGTTGGAGTTGGGGAGACACTAGGGATTTTTTAGTGTGTCAAATAGGGAGAGCAAGTATGAGTATAGAAGTTTCCAAAAAAAAAAAAAAAAAAAAAAAAGGAAGCAGCACTGGGCAACTAGTGGATTGGTCTCAGAGTCAGGAAGACCTGGATTGAAGTATGTACCATCTCTGGCGTGTGGTAATTGACTGATGCTAGTTGAGTCACTTAACCTTTGGGCAGTTCTAATACTAATCTAATACTCAGAGTTTTAAAAGGTAATGTAAAAAATTGATCTATACTGGTAGAGGGCATTTCTCCCTCTGAGAGTTCTTTATACTAATGAAATCCCAAGCCCAGTCTCTTTTCTTTTCTTTTCTTTTTTTCTTCTTTGTTGTTGTTGTTGTTGTTGTTGCTGAGGCAATTGGGGTTAAGTGACTTGCCCAGGATCACACAGCTAGGAAGTGCTAAGTGTCTGAGAACAGATTTGAACTTAGGTCCTCCTGACTTCAGGGCTGGTGCTCTATCCACTGACACACCTCCAGGTCCAATCTCTGTATCTGTCCTTTTCTTCTATTCATTCAGTTTTCTTGGGCTCAATCAGGAAAGACTTGTAACAGTGAACAAATCAGCAATCATTTGTTAAGTGTCAGCTCTGGGCCTGCAATTACGATAAACACTGAGGATACAATGACAACAAACACACAACCTGATTCTGGATGGGGAGAGGGTGCAGGTGGGTGCTAAGGGAGCTTAGGAACCACACACAATAAATACAGGTATAAGCAGAGTTTTAAAAATACCAAGTAAATACAAGGGGGAGAGGCATTTGAGGTTGGGGGCATCAGGGAAGATATGTTTTCCTGGTTCTTTTTCTTTTGCTTGTATACCAGTTTGTATGTCTTCCTATTTTTTGTTTATATTTATCATTTCTCACAAAACAATAATAAATCTTTTTATGTTTTCCTTTTATTATTATATTTGACAAAGATCAATACACATGAACATTTCCATATACAAAGAATATATTAAACTAAATATCACACACAGCTTATTTATTTAACTGTACAGGGCATCCCAAAAGCTTTTATGCAGTTTCAAAATTCAAGCTTTTGTAGCTTAAAGGAATAGCTAAAATTATAAATTGCACTAAGATTTTTGGAACACTCTATAAAATTTAACATGGTGGTATACACAGCAATTTCTCTTTACATTTATGTACTATAATTTATTTAGTTATTCCTCAAGCAATGGGTATCTCCCTACTTGATTCCAGTTCTTTGTTAATACTTTTTTCTGCTATAATTATGATGAAAATATCTTCCCATCTTTGACCTCCTTGGAATATAGTAATTTGTTTATAATATTAGTTCACAAGAGTTTGAGAACTAGAAGGAACAAGAGAGATCTGTGCAAGTTCAACACCCTCATTTTAATATCTATTTTTTGCTTCAATTGCTTTTCTTTTTTTAAAGTATTTTAGTTTTTTCTAATTACATGTGAGAACAATTTTTAATATTCATTTTTGTAAAATTCTGAGTTTCAAATTTTACTCCCTCCTCTTCCTTTTTCCTAAAACAGCAAGCAATTTGATATAGGTTATATATGTACAATCATGTAAAACATATTTTTATGTTAGTCATGTTGTGAAAGAAGAAACAGAGCAAAAGGAAAAAAAATCATGAAAAAATAAAGTGAAAATCAATTTCCTTTCTACTCTTAGAAAAGTTGTAATCTCTTTTCCCACTTCCTCCATTTCTTCCAAATGTCATCAGAAGCCAGCAGCAATTAGATAGTAGGTCCTTTTCTTGGTTGGATCTAAATGAATTTCCTTGTTTCTTTTTTAAAAAAAACATAATGTGAACTTAACTAATTTCAACAAATGTGAATGTGTCAATAAACAAGAGAACAGAAAAGAGGGTCATATATTTAATTCTGAACCTCTGTCATGTCATTTTTTAAAGTGTCTATTAAATCTAACATGATAGTAACAGAACTGGTCTATTTCACTCTTTTGCTTTCTCCTATATATTTTAAAATGTTTCATTGATAAAATTTTCTTGTCTCTATAAACATGGGATGTTTCATGAATCTTGTGTGTCATCTTTATTCAGAAGTCATGCTAATTTTCTTTGTATCATTTTGATTTTTGTATATATGTGGCTGAAGCAAGCCCATCTTTGTCATTTCTTTGTCTTTGGATGGAATTGCATTTTTCCTGCAGTCAGCAGTGGATGGGAAGTGGTAGAGGTAAGGTTCATTTTTCATACTCATTCACTAATTTCCTGTATTTAAAGAGATTTGAACTTAGGGCTTCCTGACTCCAAGTCAGGACTCCATCCACTGCAAAACCTAGCTGTTTCTAAAGATTTATTATAGGTTTACTATGTGCTGGACCTTATGATAGAGACTGGAGATACAAGCAAAATAATAATAGTCCCTACTCTCAAGGGGCTTATATTTTACTGAGAGGAAACAATATGTACACATGTATACATATAAAGTAAATACAGAGCAATTTTAGGGAAGGAAAGAATTAGTAACAACGGAGAGGGAACAGGAGCTGGTACTTGAGATGTCTTGATTATTTCTAAGTATTCCATGATGTCACAGATGAGGAGGGAAGAGTATTCCAGGCATGGTGGATAACCTCACAGATTGCTGTTCATCCTTCATTCTGGAAGAGGACCAATGATATCACAGAGGTGATGTCTTGATTTGCAAGTGGATTAGATGTAACTGAGCAGAAGTGTGCAAAGTCACTTTTTCTTCCACAGTCATCAGAGCCCAGTGGCAAGCCAAGTGGCCCAAGTGGATGTCAAGTGATGGCCCTCTGAATAATCTATACAAAGGAGAAAATGGACTATCTTGGTTGGTTGATTGATTGTTGTCCATCCTTCTTGAAGAGAACCAAAATAACGTCACTATATTGGAATCAAGAGTATGAGACTGTGGCTAATCACACCAATACAAGCTGGGGAGACATTATGACAGGCTAAACACAAATAGTCTATTCAGTGTGGAACAACAGGAGGTGAGCAGGGCAGTCCTTAAAAGGCTGTTCATTTACCCAGAGGGCTGCCAATCCCACTGCTGCTTCCATTGAGAGTATATCCCTATGTCTGGGGTCACCCATGAGCAGGGTTGTAACAATATCTCCCAGTTGTATCCACACCTGATGCTTTGTCACTTGTCTGTTGCCACAAATCTTTGAAGTGTAGGTATAAATGGTATGGGTGATGTTTTTTGATTTTCCCATAAATTGGATTTAAACGAAGCAAAATTGGGCAAAGTCATTGACTGCACTCTATCTCTTCCAAAGTTATCAGAGTTCAGCAGCAAGGACAAAATCAAAATAACTGGCTTGGGATGCAGTGGATGACCTTGTCTTTATGTCTAACCAAGCTCTAAGCACACCACAGTGCTTGTTCAAGTTGCCTTCATGGAACAAATTGTTCTCATTTGCCCATCCCTCCAGACAATCCTCCCAATTCACTGAAGAATTTGAGACCCTTTGGTTACCTTTGACCTGGTTTAGCCTATCTGCCAAAATAGTTTCCTGGGGCATAGTAATGCTACAGTTTCCTGGAGCCCCAAGTGAGAGTTGAGTGAATCAGGAGGACACCAGAAGTGGAAAGCAGCCCTGAAAATGGCTCAGCACCCCCCATACCAGTGGTACTAGTCCTTTCCTAAATACACCCTATATCTGGGGAACAATATGGAATATCTTATCATTTTGCTAGGTGCTCAGACTGCTGGGCCTGGAATCAAGAAGACACAAGTTCTCTCAAACACTAGCTTTGTTACCCCAGGTAAGTCACTTAACCACTGTCTGCCTCAGTTTCCTTATCTGTAAAATGGAGATAATAATAGTACCTACCTCCTCTTAGGGTTCTTGTGAAGATTAAATGAGAAATTTGTAAATCACTTAGCATAGTGCTCAGCACATAGTAGGTACTTAATAAATGCTTATCTCCTTCCTTTTGATTAGCCTGTTAGAGGATTAGAAGTTCCCCTTGGACTTCACTTTCTAATTAATTCTTTTTGTGCTTTTTGCTTTGAACCCAAAGGCTTTTTTTCTCCTTTTTATTCTCCACTTAATCATACAGCATTTTATTTTTTTCCAATTACATGTAAAGATAGTTTTCAACATTCACGGATAAAATTTTGAGTTCCAAAATTTTTTTCTCTTCACTCTTCATTCCCTAACAGAGCAAGAAATTTGTTATAGATTATAAACATACAATCATATTAAACATATTTCCACATTAGTCACATTGTAAAAGAAGAATCAGAACAAAACCGTTAAGAAAGAAAAAAAAAGTGACAACAGTATGTTTCAATCAGCATTCAGACTCCATGGTTCTTTCTTTGCATAGCATTTTCCAGCATGAGTCTTTTGGAGTTGTCTTAGATTGTTGTATTGCTGAGGAGAGCTAAGTCTACCAAAGTTGATCACAACATAATGTTATTATTACTATATACAATATTCTCCTAGTTCTGCTCACTTCATTGAGCATCAGTTCATTTAAGTCTTTCCAGGGTTTTCTGAAATCTGCCTGCTCATCATTTCTTTTATAACGTAATATTCCATTGCATTCATATACCATAACTTATTCAGACATTCCCCAACTGATGAGCATCCCCTCAACTTCCAATTCTTTGCCACCACAAACAGCTGCTATAAATATTTTTGTTATAGCAGCTCTTTTTGTGGGTCCCTTTCCCTTTTTTAATAATCTCTTTGGGATACAGACATTGCTGTGATATTGCTGAATCAAAGGGTATACACAGTTTTACAGCCCTTTGGGCACAAAAATCTGAAGACTTTTTTTTCCCACTTTCCATGTTATTTTAGATCAATCCAGTAGACAATTGAGTCAAGAGACGTGGCTCTGTCTACTAACTACATTTGTGTAGCTTTATGGCTAAAAAGATATCAAAGTAGTGTACTGGCTAGAGTTGGACCTGGATTCAGGTTCAAATAGAGCCTCAGACACTTATTAGCTGTGTGACCTTGTACAAATAATTTAATTTTTCCATTTAATTTCCTCGTTTGTAAAATAGGGATAATAACAGGACCTACCTAACAGGGCTGTTGTGTGAATCAAATGAAATAATATTTGTAAGCCATCTAAGTATACAATAGGTGCTTAATTAATGCTTATTTCCTTTGTCTGGTAAATCATTCATCTTTTATGTGTTTTCTTTCTCTATTTGTAGGAGAGAAATACTGAGAACTATTCTTAGCACCCTAGTCAAGAGGAAAAAATGAAATCATAAATAGAGGAGCATAATAAAAATATAAAATCACTTCATTATTCTGTCTCTAAGACTTCTTAGCTAGTATGATTCCCAATGGTAAAGTGGGCTGAGCCTGAAGTTAGGAAGACTTATTTTCCTGAGTTCATATCTGGCCTCAAACACTTACTAAGTTGGGCAAGTCACTTTAACTTTGCCTCAGTTTCCTCATCAGTAAAAGAATTACTGATTTTTTCTCTTTACTGGAGAAAGAAATGGTAAACCATTCCAATATCTTTATAAAGAAAATTCCAACTAACCTCAACAAAGAATCAAACATAACTGAACAACAATATAACTACTGTTTTTTCAAGTGCCCCCTTTTTTTTTTAACTGTTTTCTCCTTTGAGCTCTGTAACTGGACTCCGAAGACGAGTTGGAACCCTAAGTAGGGAAGGGTTAATTAAATGCAAGCTCATTACTTTGACCCTTGTCCTTAAAGCTTGCCACATTCCCAAGATATGGCCAAGGAAATTAGTGGGCCATGGAATGCAGTTCTGAGTTCAACCTCTGAACTACCTAAAGGTAACATATTTTTTTTTTCTTTCACTTTTTTTTTTTTTCTTGGCTAAGCAATTAGGGTTAAGTGAATTGCCCAGGATCACACAGCTAGTGTTAAGTATCTGAGGCTGGGTTTGAACTCAGGTCCTTTGACTCCAGGGCCAGTGTTCTGCACCATCTAGCTGTCCCTGACAACTATCTCTTGACTCAAAGTTGCTCCCTATAAGTTAGGGACAGGCCAAGGTTGATGACATATGCCTGCTTATCCTAGATAGCAGGAAGAGAATAAAGGTTTTCCATGCCTGGAGATAATCATGCTATTTTTCTTGCCTACATTGTTAGTCCTGCCATGTCTTCTCTCCTTTCCCTTGGTACATCATTATTTCTCTTGCTTCCCATACTAAGCTGCAATTTCTGAGCTGTGCTGGGTCTGCTAGCATGACTTCCTCTGAATGGTTGACTGGAGCCTCTTTACCTCTCCACTTGAGTGAAAACAACCATGCTTCCTATAAAAAGGACAGATGATATGTGTATATATAAATATGCACTTGGGGCTATATTTATACCAGGTACACATTTATTACTAGTTACACCTGTGCAACCAAGTATATAAATGCAATCTCCATACCTGCTAGATGTCCAAGTAGGTACAGACACATGACATCTAGAAGCCCATCTGAGGTTTTTGTAATTCCTACAACAGGGTAAAATGTTCCTGAGAGCCAACAAATACTGTAAAAGAAAGAGTTACATTTTTCTCTGGAGGCTCAGTATTTCAGCATTGTGGATCAATGACAAGTATGACATAGCAGGAAAAACATGAGAAATCAAGAAGCCTGGATTTTTGTCTCCATCCTGTCACAGTTGTATGAGTTACTAACCTCAATGGATTTCAATTTCTTCATCTCTCAAATAATTGCCAAAGTCATGTCCAGCTATGGATTCCATTGTTCATTATCATTTTGACATTATGGAAACACAGAGAGCATGGATATTTTCTCCAATGTAAGTAAAGATGAAAAAGTGGGATTCCCCAATGATATAGGTATTGTGAGCAGAGACCTGGCCTAGATAATTGAGATAGTTTCAGTGGACCTCAGTCTTTATGTTTTAGGTTTCTGGCCTTTGAAATAGCTAGGATCATAAGATATTATTAGTCTGGACTAGTTCTCAAAGCTAATTTCTTTGTGGTTATATCTCTCTGTGGTTTGGGACAAGGGATTGGTCCTAAAAGACTTAGTCTAATGACTAAGGAAGGAGTAAGCTCTACAGGTACAATCCTCAAAGAGATCAATGTCTGAGACAAAATCATAAAGATAAATGAAGGACCTATACCTGATGCTCTTCACTAGCTTAAACTCTGCCTCACAGCTGGCACTATCTCTAACCCACAAAATTCAACACCAGGCATTGCCCTCGTCAACTCTGTTTATTCCCTTCTTACTGCTACAAGTTTAGAAATGGAGGGGCAAGGAAGTTGGTCCAAGTATTAAGTGTGATCCTGATGTGATTTAAGAAGTATAAGGCAAAATTTAATTTTCCCCTAGTTCAAATGACAATAACGGAGGTAATGGGATGTTAATTTGTTAACAAGGTATTAACTCCAGGGTGATCCCTTTATAAGGTATAGACAAGTTTCTTGAGTGAATAAAAGGGAGTCAGCTCATTGGACAAAAACTGGACATGCCTTTGCAGGGCTTTAAATAGCTAAGCCCTCAGAACAGTTAATGAGTTTGAAGGAGCACAGGTTTTCCTGAGTGCTAGACCCCCAGGGAAGAGAATTTCCCTCCCTACCCCCAATTAGCCATGGTGTTTAGTAATTTGCTCAGCAGTTGGAGATTGTCAGTTTGATGCTTCAATATTGAGTAGGGGAGTACAAGTAGAAGATGACATTTGAAGCTCATTCTCATCTGAACTCATCAAAGGATGGAAGAATATATCCATATAGTTGGATACAGAAATATATCTTAATTTACAGGGAAACAAGAGGGAAAGGGGAAAATAGAGAAGGGAAAAGAAAAGGAAGGAAATAGTATAATAATATTTCTATAGTAAGGAAATAGCACAAGTTCTAAGGAATACAAAAATATTTATAGTTCTTTTTGCTGTGGCAAAGAATTGGGGACTCATCAATTAGAAAATGGATAGAGGGGCAGCTAGGTGGCGTAGTGGATAGAGCACCAGCCCTGAAGTCAGGAGTACCTGGGTTCAAATCTGGTCTCAGACACTTAACATTCCCTAGCTGTGTGACCCTGGGCAAGTCACTTAACCTCAATTGCCTCAGCAAAAAGAAAAAAAAAAAGAAAATGGATAGACAAATCATAGTATATAATAGCAATAGAATACTGTTGTATTATAAGAAATTATGAAGGAGATAATTTCATAGAAACCTGAGAAAACTTGTAAAAGTTGATGCAGAGTGAGGTAAGAGAATGATTTATACAATGGCAATTGTTTTATAAGAACAAACAACTTACTATTTTTTTCTTTATTAAAGCTTTTTATTTTTCAAAATATATGCATGGATAATTCTTCAACATTATTCTGCAACATTCTGCAACATTGCCTTGCAAATTGTGTTCCAATTTCCTCCCTTCCCCCATTCCTCCCCTAGATGGCAAATAGTCCGATATATCACTTACTATTGATAATGCATGTTACCCAATTCCTGACAGAGGTAAAGGATGAAGAATAAGACATATTGGACATTGACAATGTGGAAATTTGTTTTGACTATATATTTGGAACAAGGGTTTGTTTTTCTTTTTAATTTAGGGAGTAGAGGAACTGTGAGATGAAGGGAAGATGGATTTTTGCTGACTGAAAAAAAATAACATTTAATTTAAAAAAACATACTCACAGTTCAGGCAACAGAGACATACTCCAGACAGACATAGTTACAAAAATTCAATCTTTCAAGGGAAGAAGCTGCTTCATTGAATAGGACTTTTGGTAGCAGAATAAAAAGCTGGCTATATGCTCAAGACAGACACAGTTCTGGTCAATGAGAGTTGAGCTGTGAAGACAAGACTCTGGGACCCCATCTAAGAAATCCATCCATCTGAGATGCAGCACTCAACTGGAAACTTTGAAGATATTAATAGAGAACGGATTTTTAGGCCCTGAATGCTGACAGTTGTGAGCACCCATTATACTTTAAATTTGTGCCAACTTGAATGTGTTTTGCATATATTAATGGGAAAGTTAGCCTTAGGTTTGTAGGGGGTGTAACATTTGGCAGCTAGTGTTCTTACTATGACATTTTCACAAATGCCTTTGCTAAGAGTCAAAAGATTTTTTTTTCTTGTTGCCTGATAAGAAGGATGACACCAGTACGAACTTGAGAGAGATATATATAGTGTTAGCTCAGCCCAACAGGGTTACCTCCTTAGAACCTAAGAATGGCAACCACCTTCTGGTGATGAGTACTTTCAGAAGCTAAGGTTTGTCAAAGGGGGGACAGAATGTAAAGAATCAATATATAAAGGGGCAGATACTGGGAAGGTTTTTGGGAGTTTAGAGATTACAGAAGGAAAGGAGAGAATTATACTTAAAGGAGGAAAGAGAAAAGAGAAGGAAAAGTTTCTGGTGACATGGTTTGGGGATAGAACTAAAAACTAAATTTGGGTTCTGAGATAATAAGCCAAGTTAGCGGTTTCTCACCTCAAATCAAAAGGGATTCAGAGTAATGCCAGGAATGTAGGCAAAAGTTTTCTAGGCATAGAGTTATGTCCTCCCTAGAATAAGAAAGGTGACAAGAGGTGACTTTATATGAGTGGGGCTGGCAGAGAGAGGGATATAGAAATGTTGGAGTTCTAATTCTAGCTCAAATTCTGAAATTTTCATGTCCTGCAAAGCAGAAAGGTTTTTAAAACCATGGGACTGGTCTGGAAAGGGGCTGAAAGGTGAAAGGAGAGGGATTTTTGAGAAGTTTAAAGGTAAGATTAACAGGAAAGGTGAAGTTAGGGGAATGGGAAGTTAGAATGGAAATGTGTAAAAGGGACCATGAAAGTTCCCCTAGATTCTGATACATCCTTGGTGTGGGAGTCAATCATGCTTTTAAAGCATCCAGTTATACTCAATCGCAGTCTGGCTTTCTAATCATTCCCTCCCTTAGCTGTCGTTTACCCCCACCCCAAATCTTTTTTTTTTTTTTTTTTTTTTTTTTTTTTGGCTAAGGCAATTTAGGTTCCACACAGCTAGCAAGAATTAAGCGTCTGAGGTCGAATTTGAACTCAGGTCCTCCTGACTTCCAAGGCAGATCCTCTATCCACTGCTTCATCCTCTTTTGGTTTTTAAGAGTAAATAACAGGACTGATAGGCCAAGCTGTTTCAGTGTAAAATTCCAGAGGGGGAGGAGGTGGGAAACTAGAGCCGCGTCCGACTGAAATAACACCACATCTAAGGTGAGATTCAGGATTCTCACTTAACCGAAATCTTCCTGGTATTCTTTAATCTCTATCCCTCTCGTGATCCTTCAGAGAAGCATGGCACGGAAGATACTGCTTTACCTACTAGGGATGGAAAAGATCCTAATCCCAAATAGAAATCCCTCTGGCAAAGTCAGCAATCTTCCTCACGCATTCCTGACAAACCTGGTTACTCCCAAAGCTCTCACAGAAATCCTTAATCTCAGCCACTTTCGAACCTTTTTTTTTTTTTTTTTTAAATTTGTAAAATCAAATTCAGAAACATTTATTGACCGTCTACTTTGTGCTGGAATTTGTCAATTCAAAGATGAAAACCAGTTGTGTCTGACCTCCAAGGTCCGGGTCCTATTGGTAGGTATGTGACTTGTACACCAATTAGAAGCAGCTTCGTGGTGCCGTAGATAAAAGCCTGCGGTCTAGAGTTAGTAAGAACTGAGTTCAAATTCAGTCTCAGAACTTAATAGCTAGAGGGCGACAATTAATTGCCTCAGTTTATTCAATTGTAAAATGAGAATGATAATGGCATCTACCTGGCAGGGTGGTCAAGAGAATCAAATGAAATAATTGTAAAGTGCTTAACACAGTACCTGACACATAGTAGGTACTGTATGAAAGGCTTGTTCTCTCCTTCCCCAATTATAAGTATAATTAAGGTAGAGTAACGGCAAAGAAGAAATCCTGACGTATTGTAGGAAAAGGAGGGGATTGGAAGAGTTAAAATCTCTGAGGTACTTTCCGGCTCTAACATTCTATGTCTAGGTGGATATTAAGCTCATCCACCCACACCACGGAAACTTTGCTCTTTGTAAGGAACCTCTTCTTGCCACCTGTCTTGCCCCTCTGAGGGACCATGGGAAACTAAAGGAGTTCCCGGTTCGCCAGACCATAGGGTGTTGGGGAGAGAGTCTGGAGATGATGTGCTCTTTTGTAAGGGCCAGACTCGTGGTCTGAAGGGCATTAGGACCGTGAGGATCTCTTCCACTCTCCTTCTATCTCTTCCCCCCACCCCCTCCACCTCGCTCCTTTTTCTGCTCTGCAGGACTGAGCAGTGAGACAAGAGCTAAAACAAACAGCTGTGACTGAAAGAGCCAGCCAAAGCTCGGAAGGAACAGAAAACCCTATCCATACTGCCCCCCCTCCCCACTATCCACCCTCTCCTTTCCTTCCCTCCCTCCCCAACTCCTTCTACTCCCCACCCCTACTTACCCTAACCTACCAAGCCACATCTTCTCTAGTTTACTCCCGGCTCCCAGGCAGCACTGGGCTTCTCGACATGAGAAGGATCCGCGCTAATGCCATCGCAATCCTGACGGTCGCCTGGATCTTAGGCACTTTCTATTACTTATGGCAGGACAACAAATCCCATTCAGCATCCTCCAGCCGATCTCCTAGCAGCGGCGGAGGTGGCAGGAACGGACAGAGACCAGCTGGTAGGCTGGAACTTCACAGAGAAGACCGGACTATCCCCCTCATTGTGAGTAAGACCCGGTTGGCAAGAGGAGGAGAGACAGAGCCCGGTCTCTCTCCCTTCTTCCTTCCCCTCTATGTTCATTCCATTCTCCACTCCTCCCGCCGTACCCTTCCCCCAGTCGCTGAGAAATTGCATAGAGTAGGGCGGCCCCAATGCGAGGTGCTATCCCGAGGGACAACCGGGCCGCGTTTGACTAAGAGAGCTAGTGTGGGCGGGGGCAGCTGCGAGCTTCGCCTGGACATCTTTGTATATATTGGAGAATTCCTGTCCGTTGTTATGGCAACATTTACAATGATGGAAAGGGGTGGGCCTGGGGACTGGGAAGAAGAAAATTATGTGTGTTTGTGTGTCGGGGTCGGGGGGTGGGGAGTTGGGGACGTAAGGGTGGTCCAAAGGAGGTACAGAGTGCCACCGTCTTTGAAGGGAAAAGTGACTAGAGAATAGGGATGGAGGGAGGAAAAGAATTGACAGGCTGAAGAGAAAAGTGTCTTGTGAGTTTGGCTGGCCAGGCTTAACACGGGTTGCTGCTGCTCGGGAGAGGGATGTGGCAGCTTTCCCAGGCGCAGAGAGGAGGGAGGGGGAGACAGAGGGACGGACCGAGCGCAGCGCGCCTCCTTGGCCGCCGGCTGGATTTTGGCTGGGCCCGCTCTCCAAGTGCAGGCTGCAATGGGGCGAGATTCGCTGGAGACCGAGGCAGCCCGGGCCCTAGTCCGTGGAAGAAGACAAAATGTTCTGTGCGTGGAGTTGGCTCTGGGTTCCAGCACCCCGGCGAGGAGGCCCTGCCAGGCTGAGCGGTTAGATCACAGCTAGGATGGCATCCCACTAGTCAGCTTGGCTTGTCGTTAGGACATTTGGAACCCGTAATTCGCTTGTTCGCAGAATAGAACCCTGCAAACTCGAGCATCCTCTTCTGGATCCTTGTCCTCCCATCCATTCCCAACTTTTCCCTATTTCTACAGAGAGATTTGATCCCCAACGTTCTTCTCCCACTTGACTGCCGTGTGTGTGTGTGTGTGTGTGTGTGTGTGTGTGTGTGTGTGTGTGTGTTCGCGCGAGCGTGCGTATGTGTTTAATGAAGAGGATACGAGACAGAGGGTTTCTTCGTCCTTAATCCGCTTTCCTCCAGTCTCCCAGTTAGGTGAGGCTATTATGGACAAGAATTCTTTGGTTTAGAGGACTTTGCATCCTCGACTCTCCCTGCTTTCTCCTTTCCTCTCCTTCGAAGCCTCAGGGGGCGCCCACGGATTGCAGCAGTGTGAGATGCGTGCGTGTGTGTGTGTGTGTGCGTGTGTGTGTGTGTGTGTGTGTGTGGGACCACTCCACATGATTCACTCCACAGGAGGTCAGATCTAAAACGTCAAAGGAAACTTAGAAACAAAGACAACGTGGTCTAGGCTAGAGGGACAAGGCGGCGAGGGTGAATCAGGACTTCCAGGGAATGCTTCATCTCCTCCATCTGACCCATCTGGAGGCCCTTTGTTAGTGCAAAGCCCTCAGTTGACCTCCGGGGGCATCCACTGACTCCTTGGTTGGTGTGGTGTGCTGGAAAGCCAAGCACACTTGTGGGAAAAACAGGCTTGGGCCGCCCCCGCCCCCACAGCTCCATTCTGAAGTAGTTGGGCATCCTTAAGGCGCTTCCAGTTCAGGAGGGAGCTTTAAGGCTGGAGAAGTAGAAGAAATGGACCGCCGGTGGGGGAGGGGAGAGATGGCGGGATTGAAGCAAAGAGTAGAACCAGAGAGATAGGAAGGGAAAGTAGCAAGAGGAGGTGGGAAAGGAAAGAACTGGGAACATGGAGAATCTGAGAACATCATTTGCTATGAAAGGAAGAGAAGAAAACTGGAAAGGGGATTCAAGAAATTTACCCAAAGCCCGGAATTTAGGTGTCACTCACTTCAACTAGTGAACAGGAGGGACAATTTAAAAGTGCCTTGAGAGCCTTTTCCTTTCCACAACTGCTCTAGGTGTTTTTCCATTTAAACAAATAATATCCGTCTAGATTTTTAACTTGGGAGGCCTGGTGGACATGTACAGAGACAAGTACTCTGAATGTGATTCTCCCTTCTTAATTCATCTAGTGTCTCTTCCAGGGGTGACTTGTTAATTTTTTGTGTCCCTGTTTTCTTCATATCTGGTGGAACGATTTTAACGATGATAAAACCCTATTTATGTTGATTACTGGGGAGGGGGGAATTGCTAAAGAAAAAAATATTTCAGTGTTTGAGATCAAGGATAAATCCCATCAAAACGAACAAAATAGCCCCCAAAGTTCAATAGAATCATCTGGCTAACTCTTAATTTTCTGAAACAGCATTTGGGTCTGCTCCTAAGCCTTGGAGGGAGAGAGGGGACCTGATTTTGGATCTCTAGTTCTCTCAGAATACAATTTCCATTGGATGTGATAAATAGTAATAACGAAATGCTATTCCCCTCTCCATGGTGATATGCAGAGAGGAGGAAATGGGCTAAAAGAGGAAAGAAGAGAAATGTTTCAGCCTTATTGCTTAAAAGGTCCTGGGTTTGTGTCTTGACAAAATTTTTATCTTTTAGATTTTCTGCATCTGGGAAGGCTTTGATCTCAAATTCTTCTTTTTTATCCTCACTCCTACCCCTACTCAATGCTTCTTTGAGTTTTCTCTGTCTGGTTAGCCGGGAATCTTGCTCAAGTCTTGTTGAGAGTATGTAGAGATGCTGTGTTGGATTTTTGATTGGCCAAATTTCTTTTTAGGGAGGGATTTTCTCTAATCACTATAGGTTAGTGCCAAATTGGAGCAAACCTTAAATGTATTGTTACAAAATAGTTATAGATTGATGGTCTGGAAAGTGGTTTATTAAAATTCAGATATTGGAAAAATTATTGGGAGAAAGGTAAGGGTCAAGGAGAGAAGGATGCTGAATTTAGAAAAGACTGAAAAGTTGTCTCCAAATTGTGCTCTCTAATGTTCTCTGAATTCATTCATTCATTTAGTCAACTATTTATAGAACTAATTGTACTACTCCTTTGACACAGATTATCATACTGCCTCATCGCATCTCTTGTATTGTTTTGTGTTCAATTTCCATGGGCCATGTGTTCTATTTATTTATCTTACCAGTTCTGTGTTCTCTATACACATAGCAGTGCTTAGCATTTGTTAAATTAATGGGATAATAAAGTCTCAAGAGGCTTCACTTTCTTTGTGAAAGTGTGAAGTAGAGAATGAAAATGGAAGCTAAAGATGGGGGAAAATAATAGGCAGATAGAGATGTTCACAGCAGGGTGGGGGAGGGAAGACAGCAAGCACGGATTGATGGGCCCTTTTGATTTCCTCACTCTCTTAGTCTCTGGTCCTTGAATCTATGGGTCATGTTTCTCTGCTTTTCATTTCGTGCCACCCTGGCCTGAACTGATTCTCCTAGAGCTGGGATCTTTGGAGTTAACCAGATAAATAATACCAGCACTCTCTCTGAGTATTAACAAGCTCTCTTACAAGTTGCAGATGCAGCAGAGATTTTCCTCCCTTCCTGAAGTTTGGAAACCACTGATTTCATTCTCTTTGTTTCCAAGTTATTTCCCTGGCTAGTTAAGTCAAAATACTTCATGAGGATGTTTTAGACCTTGTGCTGCCAACTAATGGTAAGAGACAGAGAAAATGTAGCAGAGTCATCATTGCCTTCTAGGAAGTGCAAAAATGTGCCAAATACTTAGGAAGAGAGGGAATTTATCCTTGTACCTCTTTTAGCATCCAGCAAGGTGCATCATACAAAGTAGGTACTTAATAAAAGTTAAATAATGAATGAATGAATAAGCAATCTGAATGTGCAACCTGTTTTTTCCTAACCTAATAACATGTTCTAGGAGTCTGGGTTCCCATTTTCTCAGTATACCTTTTTTGTAATAACTGGACTATATGAACTTCTGTCTCAGTTTTCTCAGAGATAAAATGGGGATAATAACAGTACCTATACCTCACAGAGTTGTTGTGAGGATTAAATGAGATAATATTTGTAAATTACTTAGTAAAGTATCTGGCTCTTAGAGCTTAATATTTGTTTTCCTCCTTCTGACACCCATCCCCATATGAAATTACTAACTGAATTTTGTCTTTTCAGATTTTTTACTTTGGTGTCTATATAAGAGCCAAAGGAAGATACAGACATTGTTTCTTTGTGGACAATTCAGAATATTATATTTGGGACTTTGATGTAACATAATTTGCAAAATAATTAGGTAGTCAGGTGGTGAACTTTTAGATAAAGCAAGGGATTCTTGGATTTAGGGAGACCTAAATCCTGCCTCTGACACTAATCATGTGACCCTGGGCAAGTCACATAGTCTCTCTGTGCCTCAATTTCTTTATCTGTTTATTTGTTGATACCAAGGGTTATGTAGATTGTAAAATAAATTTGGAAAGACTGGTTAGATTTGGATTGTGGAGACAATACAAAGACATTGAATAGATAAAGGATATGATCGTTTCTATATATTAGAAATGTGACTTAGGCAGTCCTGCCTTTTGAGGCCAACTTGTTCATTCACACTAAAAGAAGCATCTGTATTTGGGAACCAGACAATAACAAAAGTTAACTGTGTTCTTGTGTATAAAATACATTTTCTTATCTAATCTTTGCAACAACTCTGTTAGGCACAAGAGTACAAGTATTTATATTCCCATTTTATTAGACAAGAGCTCCCTTATTAAGAGGAAGAACCAGGATTTGAACTTGACTACAGGTTCAGTGATTTTTCATCACACCACATAGACATTCAGGAAAAAATAAGTTGTAGGCTTGAGCTAAGGAAAGAATACCAAAGAGTTTTGTCTCTTTTGGGACAATTACTTTTAAAAGCAGTATGTTGTTATTTTTTAAAAGCTGTGTTGCTTCCCTTATTAAATGAAACAAATTTTGGCAACTCTTCCCACTCTATTCCTGCCTCCTCAAAGCTTTGTTGTTGATCCTAATGACTTCTGGAACACCTGTGCTCTACAAATATGTACCTCCAGAGTCTCAGGCTTGTAAGTTTATAAGCTTTCAAACTAGCAATGCTTTAGGCATATAGAATTTAATCTCTATAGAATGTGGGTCATTTTGGAGGACTTGTATACTCTGGAATTTACCTTGATTTGTGAAGACTCAAGTGTTTCATAAAACAGTGCTTCTTAGATTATTATTTCTTTTTCCCCCTTATTTATTATTTATTTATTTTGCTTTTCGATGAGGCAATTGAGGTTAAGTGACTTGCCCAGGGTCACACAGCTAGGGAATGTTAAGTGTCTGAGACCAGATTTGAACTCAGGTCCTGCTGACTTCAGGGTTGGTGCTCTATCCACTGCGCCACCTAGCTTGACCCCCTTAGATTATTATTACTTCAAAATATATTTTGCTTCTGGGAAGTTTATGTTGTAGAATTCAGAGCATGTATATCTTGGAGGAAAAAAATAAAGCTCTGTAATAAGATTGAATTACATAATTTTTAAAGATTAAAAATTACTATACGTCAAAAGCAGAGCTGTTATGATTACCTTACTATCCCTCACTCCCCAAACCATAAGTCCAAAGAAGTTCATGGAATATATATATATATATATACATATATATATATATATACACACACACAGAGAGAGAGAGAGAGAGAGATTTGAATTCTTCCCATTAGAAAATCTGAAGTTAAGCACTTACCAGCAATTTGAAGGTATCAAGAGTGTTTGTTAGCTATCTATAAGTGAATATATCTACTATTTATGATAGTCCTTTGTATAATTTACCCCATGACTGATTTCTTCTGTGAATATGTATAATACTTATCATCTTTCCCACAAAATTATTAGGCACTTAATTATATGTTGTCTTTATTTGCTACCACTTTATATATGTCTTACATCCCTAGTTAGATTATAAGTTTCTTAAAGGCAAGGATCACATCTAACAATTTTTCATAACAGTAATAGTGTCTAGCAGCTTTCTAGGTACATAGTACATTTTCACCAGCATTAATCATAAAAGAAAAAATTCATAAGGGAGTAAGGGAAGGGATCAAGGACACAAATGAAATAGCAATCATCATCATGATAGTGACATCAAAGTTTCAGAGGAGGCATATGAAAATGATGAGGTCATCTACTTAAAGTGAGGATTAAGGATAAGTCAGGGGTTGGGGTGCTGAGTGACAGTGTGCATATAGTCAGAGTCTGGAGTCAGGAAGATTCATCTTGATTTCAAATTTGGCCTCAGACACTTATTAGCTGTAAGATCCTGGCAAGTCACTTAACCTCAGTTAAATTTGCCTCAGTTTTCTCATCTATAAAATGAGTTGTCAAAGGAAATAGGAAACCACTGGAATATCTTTGCCAAGAAAACCTCAAATAGGGGAGTGAAGAGTCAAATGAGAAAAGTGAAAATAATGTGGATGGACTCTGTTAATGGGGAATAGGATATGCAGTCTTAAAAAAAATGAAAAGGATTATTCTGCAACAGTGAGATGTTTCCCCCCACACACTCCCATTCCCCAGAATGGCATGAAGTGGTAGCAGAATTAGTCATTAGTACTCAGGAACTTTTCCCCAGTAGGGTTATGTTTCTCCCAAGCAGGATTAGAGAAGGAGGGGTGGTGGGTTTTGTTGAGGGATTCTGGTGTGAATAAATAGTGGAATTCTGGTTGGCTTTTGAACCAGAATTGCTCTGAAAAGCTATTTGTCACTAATGTATTTCTAGAAGTAGATACATTCACATTAAGAAGATAGTGTGTGACAGTGGAAAGAGCACTTGCTCCAGAATCAGATAATCAGTATCCAAACAATGCCTCCTTTATGGACTATCTGTGTACTATCTTTCATGTGCCATCTGTCTTTTCAATTCCCTTGGTCTTAATTTCTTCATCTGACAAAATGAAGAACTTTGACTAAAAGCCCTCTGAGTTTTCATTTCAACTTCAAATCTATGGTCCTATTTTTAGTAGCTCATTGAAGTACATTATTACTATTAGGGTACTTTTCTTAAGTATAAATCTGTCATTGCAGAAAGAAAGAACTCTTTCATACTCAGTTTTCTGATATTCTCATGATTGACCCTGTATTTTACTCTGTATAGATCTACTGAAAGGATTCTGATACTTTGGGAATCCTGGTTATGTTGCTTTTCCCCCTTTATAAGATTATACACATAGTGTGTTTTGCTATCAGGTTTTCTCTTTTAATTATATAGTATGCGATCTTTTGTTGAGTAATAGCACAACTATAACCATTTTTGATATTTTGGAATTAATTATAAATAATATTAAATATCCATGCTACTTAGATAAACAAGTTTTGTAATGATCCTAGTGCATAAAATGTCTTAAATTTTCAGATATTTTCTCAAAGTTTTCATCAAGATTTTTTTTTTTGGTATTCATTCTTTTTCCCTTTTCTCCTCATATGATCATTATTAGTGTTACTTTATTCTCCTGATCCTTCTCTTTCTTATTTATTTGTAATTATAAAAAACTAAAAGTTTTAGTTATGTTTTTTACAGTTTTCTTTTTGTATTCCTTTAATTGAAGGAGGAAATTTATTTCAGAGCCATTGTAGAAGCTATCTTAATTTCCCATAAAATACTGTTCTTCTCTTTATTCCTGTGAAACTTTCAAGGAAAAAAAATTGCAAAATTTGCCTTTATTCTCAGAACCAAGCTTTTCTTTTGAGATAAAAGAATGTGATATTATATCCACATATATAAAGAAAGTGATATTATATGTGTATATATGTATGTATATATAAGCAATAAAGGGACATAAAGATTCCTGGGAATATGTATGTATGTGTGTATATGTACATATAAAATATAAATAAAATAAAGGGATATAATATAAATATATTTCATATAGGTACATATAACATATACATTATATATATGTATATAAAGATAAATAGATGCAAACACATATATATTCCCGGGATTCCTAGGAATATGCATGTACAAAAGAATCTCAGAAGGAATATGAAGAAATATTGGAAGATTTATTTGAACTATTGTGAATCACGCAGAACCAAAGGAACGATATATACAGTGATCATCATAATGAAAAAGAAAACATTAAAATACATCATAATTATGATTAAATGAAATGACTAATCTTAGTTCCAGAAGAATGACTACGAAACATTTCTCTCCTCTTGGAAGAGGATTAGTGAGTGATAGATGTAGACTGTTGCAAATGTTATTAGACATTGTTCTTCTGTTGGTTTGTTTTGCTTAACTGTTTTGCCTTGTTATAAGAGAAAGTTATGTGGTTTATATGTAGTGAAAATAGGGAGAGAATCAAAAAAGGAAGGGTGATGTAAAAGCAAGAAAAGCATCAATAAAAGATTTACAAAATTCCAAAACAAAACAAAAAGATTATCTTAATAACTTGTATAAATAACTTAAAGACATCATAATCTATATGGGTTCTTTGGCTGATTAATAAAATTTCACAACAAAAATTTGATTTAATAGTAGAGAGTATAGCCAAATTAGTTTCAAAGGGATTCTGTCTTCTGACTTATGACACATTCTTAATATTGTCTCATATTATTTACCTATTTCTAAAGAAAAAATTTCTAAAAGAAATTTTAAAAATAAAAATAAAAAAGAACTAAGTATAGGCATGAGAGAGTGCTACTTTTATGCAAAGAAAAAATTTCTATAATATAATACAAACTTTTAAGTAATTTTAATCATGTTTAAAAAAGAGTAGCTCAAGCTTGACTAGTGAATTCAATATGAAGTTTATGCTCATACTTAAGGGGTAATTGTAAACTTTTAAATGCAATTTTATCCATTTTGTGCAATCTTTATTTTGAGTAATAGTAATTATTATTAAATTCATACTCCTTAAAATATTTGATGATTTTCCAAATACATTCACATATGTATAAATTTCTTTAATTCCTTACCCAGTGGATTTCTACTACATTATACTAAATCTTGATATAAAATATAATGAACATAGAATTGATATATTAGGATATTATTTTTTATGTTAATTGATATCTTAAAATTTAGAAATTTCCCAAATGGATTATATATCAGATAGTAACTTGTTTTTCTAGGTATCATAAATACATAGACTGAAGAAGGGCAAAGTTTTAGGAACAGTAAGCGTGGGGTTGGGAATGCCCTTCCTTTGTGTGAGAGAAATTCCTATGGATTTGTGTGACGAATGGGTTGGAAGACTGTGTGACAAGCCAAAAGTTGAATGGTTTAAATGCTATCTGTGGGCTATATTGTACAATAGATATCATATTACTGATATATATCCATTATACTATGGACCTGATAAATTAATCATTAAAAATATAAGGAGTATTTTAACATATTTAACATGTTTTGGACTACCTGACATCTAGGGGAGGAGGTGGGGAGAAGAAGGGGATAATTTGGAACAGAAGGCTTTGCAAGGGTCAATGTTGAAAAATTACCCATGCATATGTTTTGTAAATAAAAAGCTTTAATAAAAAAAAATATGGAGCACCCATCACATATAAAGACCTCTCTGCTAAGATACAAATGATAAAAGTGAAGTTTACAATTGTATTAAGTATCATGCTGCCGCCCAGGAACATACACAGACAAACACATGACAAGATGCAAGGGACAGAGGAATGGCCTTAGAGTCAAGAAGTTCTTGATTTTAAGTTTGTCTCTTCCACATATTAGGACAGCTAGGTGGTACAATGGATAGAGCACTGAGCCTGAAGTCAGGAAGACCTAAATTCAAATCCAGCCTCTTACTAGCTGTGAGACTCTGGGCAAATCATTTAACCCTGTTTGCCAGTTCATTACCAATAAAATGAGCTGGAGAAGGAAATGGCAAGCCATTCTAGTATCTTTACCAAGAAAGTCCCACAAAGAGTATTCACAACGAGCCAGACATGACTGGAATGACTGAACAATTGCCATATATTAGTTGTGTTACCATGGGCAAGTTGATTGACCTCGACTTCTGTTAGCTCTCTAAATTGGAAAATCCCTAATAATCCCTTATTAATCTCTAATAATCCCTATTAGACAACTCTCTAAAATGGAAAATTACATAAAGATTACCAATCTGCAATGGCATATGAAGCTTCCACATGTGCAGTTTAGTGTCTAATGAAATCATGGATCTAGCCAAATATATACAGATAGATAGATATCACTAAATGTATTTGTGTGTGTGTTAGAGCATTACTTTTTTTCCCATTATTTCTCTTGCTTCTTGACTTCTTTTATTCCTCTATATGAATTTTGTAATGTTTTGCTAGCTTTATAAAGTAAGCTTTTTAGGAAACTTGATTTTTGTGACAAATTAGTAGCTTTATCAGTATGAATAAGTGAATTAATTTAAGCAGTAGTGTTATTTTTATTATATTAGCATATCCCAGCCATGAACAATGAATATTTCTTCTAATATTTGTCTGTCTTTATTTTTTTATTTTTGAAAATTAATATTTCTTCTAATATTTGTCTGTCTTTATTGTTTTGCAGTTGTATGCAGGTGGCTTTAGCATTTGTCTTGGTAGTGGATTTCCAAATGTTTAGTACATTCTATAATTATTTTGAATGAAATTTCTTCTTGTTGGTATTATTCAGAAAAGCTGATTATTTATATTAGCTTATTTTATACCTTGTTCCTTTGCTAGTTCAATTAATTTTTTAGCTGAATCTTTAAGGTTCTCTTAACAAAATATCAAAACATATATTAAAAGTTGTAGTTTTGCTTTCTCTTTGTCTATGTGTATTCTATTAATTTATTTTTCTTGTTTCATTGCTTTAACTTGCATTATCAATAATGGTAAATGATAATGGACATCTTTGCTTTTCTCCTAATCCTATTTGAATTTTTAAAAATTAAAAAAAAATTTTAATTTCTTATTGGAAAAAGCTCTATCATGTTTTCATTATAAATAATGTTAGTTCTTGGTTCAGTCAGATACTGTTTACTATTCTAAAGGAACGGTTTATATGTTCCTATGCTTTAAATTTTTTTAAAAAATAGAAATGGATGGTATGTTTTTATCATATGGTTTTTATTGTTTTTGCTATTAATAAAGCCTATTTTGTTCATGTTATTCCTGATATTAAACTAACCTTGCAATCTTGGCAAACTAAACTGGTTCATATTATATAATCTTTTTGATATGTTGCTGTGATTTCTTTGCCAATATTTTATTTTTTTAAATTTGCCTTGATATTTATTAGAGATGTTGGTCTATAGTATTCTTCCTTTCTTCTTAAGTTTAGGTATCAAGGCCATATTTGTATCATAAAAGAAGTAGCAGTATCTCATCTTTTTCCTGCTTTGTAAACAATTTGTGTAATAATGGAATTAATTGTTCTTTGAATGTTTGATAAAATTCACTTGTAAATCCCTTTGGTCCTGGAATTTTTATTTCTTTTGGGAATTTACTTATGGCTCCCCTACCCCCATATCTCATACTTGGACTATTTAAACTTTTTATTTCTTTTTCTGTAATCTGAGTATTTTATATTTTTGTAAGCATTCATCCATTTCATTTAAATTATTGACATATCATTGGGCATATTATTTTTTCTCTTTCTATCTCATTGAATCTTTCCTTCCTCTTAATTTCCGACTTCTCTGTCCCTGTTCTTTTTTTTTTTTTTTTTCACTCTGTATTGAATTGAATGTATTTCTACATCAACCTGTGTAAGGGCATGTCTGACTCCTATGTCAGGTTGAGATAAATGTGAAGTTCATATTATACATATTTCTTCTTCCAATGTAATGTATCCTTACTGTATCAGATAACTAGTTTCATTTTCTTCCTCCCCCTTCCTTTCTTTCCTAGCATGTTTCTTTTTTCCCTCCCTTTTCTTAAGGATATCAAAACAGAACAAATTATTCCTTCACCTGTCATTTAGCTCCCTCTATAATCCTTTAAATTATAAAGTTCTAAGGGGACAGTTGTTTCTTCTCCTCCTATTAGAATGTAAACATATCATCATCATTATCATCATTGTCATCATCATCATCATCTAATTCTTTTTAGTTGCACAAATACATTTGCCTTTCTTGCTATGTTTCTGTGTTTGCATTTCAAAGTGTCTACTCACCTCTGATCTTTTTATCAGGAATGCTTAGAAAGCCTCTATTAGAGATCAATTTTCCTTCTATAGAATTATATTCTATTTTCCGGGCTAAATTATTCTTGTTTGTAGACCTTTATCATTTGTCTTTTGCAATATCATATTCCAACTTTTCCTTTTCTTTATAGTAGTAGTTGTCAACGATGTACATGGCATTTACTCTAAATGGCATATAAATCTTTTTCTGGTTGCTTGAAGTATTCTTTGCCTTGAAAGTTCTGGATTGGGACTATGATATTTTGGGGAGTTTTCATTTTGTTTTAGGAGATGACTGATGTTTTCCCCCCTTTTCCCTTTGTCTTCTGATTCTAATAGGTGGGAGAGGCAAGGTTAGAAGCAATATAGTGGAACATTGTTGGATGAAAACAATTTAGGCAAAATATAATGTGCTTTGTTAACATTTTCTTTAAAAAGCTGTTTTTTGGAGGAATTGGAGCACATAAGACACTCATTTCCTAATTTAGAATAGTATATGTTGGAATAGGAGAATTCATCTGAATGAACTATAGTACTTGGCAAACTCTTTGTTTTCTCTTGCTACTTTTTCTGTTCTATTTAACTTCAAGATTTTGGAGATTATAAATGCTCTAATACTGAAAAGAGCACTGAGCTTTAGTCCCTCAGGCAATGCCTATTTCTGTCTTTTGCCTCAGGTTTTCATCCATAAAAGAGCAAGAGCTTTAGTGCCAGTCTCCTTAAGACTTACCTAATTTTTTTTCTGCCCATCCCAACAACTCCTCAAATTTTCCATGACTATTTTGTATCTTTGTTTTGCTTGAATCACATCTTGCTTTGTATGACAATTATTTGTGAACATACATTTCCAAAGGATCAACTACAAACTCCTTAAGGGCAAGGACAATATTGCTTTTTTCAACTTTGTATCACCAACACCTAACTCATTGCTTTGCATGTTGAATCTAGAATATGGGCTTGAAGCCACAATGGCCTTTAGACTTGAACCAAGTCAGCAAACTAGTTAATGGATGCTTAATCTCGTCCATTTCTGAAACATTCCAGTGGTACTTTATTAATCTCAAAGTTTTTCCAAAGTGTAGGTCCAACATCCTCCCCACCCTACCCTCATCCCCACACACAGTTTCCAGTGGCTCCCTGTCAAACTACAGGATCAAGAATAAAACCTGTTTAACATTCGAAATCTTTCATTGCAAAACTCCTCTTCCCCAATTTTCCAGCTTTTAAAAACCTTACAATCTACCACATACTTTTAAATCTATTGATACTGGTTTTCTTGCTATTCTTTGAAGAAGACACTCCAACCCTTAGCTCTAGGCATTTTCTTTGGCTATTCCCCCATGCCTGGAATACTTTCCTTCATCTCTCCATAGCTTTCTTATTTTCCTTTAAGCCCTACCTAAAACCCCACTTTCTGCAGGAAAACTTTACCAACCCCTCTAAATTCTAGTTTCTTCCCTCTACTGAATTTTTCTTATTTATCCTACATATAAATTGCTCATACATAATTGTTTGCATAATTGTCTCCCTCATAAAGTTGTGAGCTCCTTGAAGGATAAGTTCTGTCTTTTGCCTCTTTTTGTATGTCCAATATTTAGAACAGTACCTGGAATATAGTAGTGCTTAATAAATACTTATTGGCTGACTATTGACTATCACCCCCAAGTATTTGGAAAGGAAAAGTTTTTGCATCTTAGAACATCATTCCTTTATAATATTGTTAGAAGCCTAATTATTATTCCATCTCTTTATGCCTTATTTCCCTGATAGATTATATGCTACATGAAAGCATGATCTTTGTCTTAATCATTTTTTCACAATTGTTCCAGGCAACTCTTTAATACTGTGAGTTAGAGTCAAGTTGCTCACTTGCAATCAAGGGTAGGAAGTTTCTATACTGGGAAATCCTAATGAAATCATGGGTCAGGGCCAAAAAAAAAAAATCCCCCATAATGCCATAGTATATTACATAAGCTTAATAAATATTTGATGAATGAATGAGTAGAGTGATCTGAAATTATCTCAAATAGGAAGCAAAGAAAATCAATAATTCCAGTTTATCACTCATTAAAAGATGAATGCAGTAGTTGTTGGATCATTGTTATTAACTATTACTGGGAAAACTGAATAGATTTTCAGATTCGAGGACTTCACACTCTATTAAAGCTAAAGTTTACCTCATTTTCTCTTTTCAGAATTCCTTCTTCATCTCCATTGGTTTTAGAAGTGTATTTGTAAAAGAGGGGTCAGAGCTCTGTGAGAAGATGCAGCAAGGAAAGGGCAAATACACTACTGACCCACATGACAGTCTTGCCTCTTGCTTTTCATATAAGCTTTTTCTCATCTAATCTGTTTAATCAACTCCTTCTGAGAAATGTGGTCTCTTTTAAGATAGTAATTTCTGACAGTGGCTGTGCAGAAATGGGGTTTAGTTTGAATGTAGGATTAGGCAGGAGAGTTTCTGAATCGCTTCTGAAACTTTGATACTTGGGGTGGATTTGGTGGAGCAGGTGGTATGAAGGCTTTCAGAGGCCTGAGCCTTTTGGGGACAGTCTTGTTGGCTTGGCCAACTGAGTAGCCAGGAAGTGTCCTCAGTCACTCCTTTAATTTGGCCTTAAACAAATGAACCAAATGCCCCAGATAGAAACAGAAAAGAGCCTTAGGCTTGATGTTAAAACAAACTTCCCAACAGTTGGATTCTCTATTCTCTCTAGAATCAATTTTTACTCTTCTGTCTGGCATTTAAAGCTTTCTATGGCCTTTTTCTTCCTGCTTTCCTAGTTTTTTACTGCCCATCAAAGCATCCCAGCTTCTAGCCATATTGGTCTATTTCCTGTTCCTCCCATTCCTCCCATATGCTTTACACACTGTTCATCCCTCATGCATGGAATGCTCTCTCTTCTACTCTACCTTTTCTAATTTCTGTTTTTTTTTAAACAGCTTAAGAACTACCATCTACATAAAATTTTCCTGCTCTTTTAGCCGCTTCCCAAAACTACCATGTATTTATTCCTTTTATTTTCTGACTATGCCTATATACATGTTGTTAATATTAAGATGTTTTATATAGACTTTTGAAAAAATAAGGCTAAGTTTGTAATCATTTAGTCATTTTCAATCATGTTTGAGGACTGGAGTGGATGGGTTAATTGGCAAAGATACTGGAGTGGTTTGCCATTTCCTTCTCCAGCTCATTTTACAGATGAGGAAACTGAGGCAAACAGGGTTAAGTTATTTGCCCAGGGTCACACAGCTGGTAAGTGTCTGAGACTAGATTTGAACTCAAGATGTGTCTAATTCCAGGCTCTGAGTCTATCCACTATGCCACCCAGCATCTCAGCTCTTGATGGAGACTGGATTTGAGATTCAAACTTAGTTCTTCCTGACTCTAGGCTCAGTGCTCTATTCACTGATCGACCTAGCTTTTAATAATAGGTAGGATTCAAACACATACTGGGAGTAGGATTCTAGATGGAGAGCTATTGGCTTTTAAGGGCTGGAAGAATTCAGAGAAGAGTAAACATTAAAAGTAAACTAGGAGTACAAAATAATCTCTAGGCCATAACTTTATCCATCTCCCTGCCTGTTCAGTTTCTTCTGTTCTGAGTGAGGAGCATTTAAAATTGTCTGAGAGGTCAAGGATTGTTCTGTAAGACTGCTTCATCACATAACAGCTGACTGGTTGTGGTTTTCCATCTCCCTATCTGCCAAGATATTAATCTTATGCTGCAGCATATCATTTTTCAAGTGGGTACCCTGAACGCCTGCTGTTGCCATGGTGGTGGAGGACAGCTACAGTATTGATCACTGCCCATGAAGTCAGTGACAAGACAGCTCAATGCAGTGATTCTGAAACTGAGGACTGAGTCCTAAATAACCTTTAGAGACAGCTGCTGAAGAGCTGAGTGTGATGCTTCTGGTTGAATACAATTAGGATATTACTGGGGTGAGGGGGGTCTTACAGATGAACATTTGAAAAATGTTTCCTGTAGTTTGAGTAGTTTCAAAGGTGAGAAGAATCATATAAGACAAAACATTTGGAAAGTCTCTACCAATTAAACTTAGCCTCATTAAAAAAAAGTCCTACTTAAATTTTGTGAACTCACATAGCACTTATATTCAGTAGTGTTAATGATGATAGAGGATTATCACTTTTCATGGGAAAGGTGAGATGGAAAAAACAAATGGTACCCAGTAACCCATGAGCAAATATAATTCTCCTTTGCTCCATGGATTCCATTCTGGCTTTGTGTATCTTGGGTAATTCCTTGACCATCGCCTGACGAGTTGTTTTATGCTACTGGACTCTGTATTTCATGCTGTATGGACTAAATTCTGGCCCAAAACTAGGGCTTGGATTTGGTGAAGCCCTATTCTGCTTCCGGAGTGGAACCTTTTATTAAGCATCTACAATATGCCATGCAGGGGAGTTAAGTGGCACAATGGATAGAGTGCCAAACCTGAAGTTAGGAAGGACTCATCTTTCTAAGTTCAAATATAGCTTCAGATACTTCTTATGGGTCACTCACTGTGACCATGGCAAATCACTTAACCCAATATGTTTCATTTTTCTCATCTATAAAATGAACTAGAGAAGGAAATGGCAAACTACTCTTGTATCTTTGCTAAGAAAACCCTCAAAAGGGAGTCATGAAGAATTGGACACAACTGAAATGATTGAACAACAACAAATACTATTTATTATTAATTATATAAAATTGCTATCCCCATTTCCCACAGCTTTCATCACTCTGCTCTCTTTCTCCTCTTCCTTCCCTCCCTCTCCTGGCCTCATATTGGAATAAACCTTCCTAACTATCCCTTGTTTCACCATGGATGGGCCATGCATGATGGTTATAATGTAATTGTGACTCCAGTTACACAGGCAAAATTCCCGAAACTGCTCTGCCTTCCTCCAGCTAACAAACTTCTTACACACTGTCCCTCATGGCTCTGGCAGGCATCCCTCAGCAGGAGTGTTGTGAACCATAGGACAGAGACTGGTGAGTAAACACCATCCCTGTACTTCTCTTTTCACAGGGCTATAGCTCTAGGGCTAGAAAGGATTTCTGAAGCCAATAGTGTCATCCCTTTCTTTTTATTTATTTATTTTTAATTAAATTTTTTCCAATTAAACAATTTCTTCTCTCTCCTTTCTCCCTGCTCCTCCCTGAGGGAAAAACAAATCAAAACAAGATAAAACCAAAAAGAAAAAAAAATCCAAAACCCAGAACCAAAACCCTTGAAATGACTATCATATTCAAATGAAACAAATTCCCACAATGTCCATTTCAAAAAATGTTTACCTTATTCTTCATATCTGACTTCTATCAGAAGGTGGGTCTGTCCTCTGAAATAGTTGGCCATTATACTGATAGAGAGTGTTTAAGTCTTTCAGAGTTATTAAGTTTTATGGTGCTGTTTTGGTATAAATTGTTCTCAACTCCTTCATTTTACAGATGAGGAAACTGAAGCCTAGGGAAGCCTCAGGTCACATAAGTAAAAAATCATCGGGGATAAGATTTGAACTCAGAATCCATGTTTACTACTTCCATATAGGGGAAGATGAACTGGCATGGAGAGGATGGGACTGCACCACAGAGCTTTACATTGTCTTGCTTGACAAACTCCCCTTAAATATTTAACTTTAAAGAATCTTGACTCTGATAGTAAGTCTCCCTCCCTTCTTCTTCCATGCTCTCCTCTCACCAAAGATACTAATTTTGTAGTGAAATTAAAAAAATTAGCAGCCCCAAACAGCAATCTTATCCAGAAAAGTGATTGAAGAGATAGTTTTAGCAGTTCAAGCTGATGAAATTATAGATGTAGAGTGAAGGAAAATCCACTAAAAGTCAATAGGTTTTTTTTAAATAGAGGGGAAAGGCAAACATGTTTTCATAGAATAAATTTATTTGCATATTACTCTTTGAATAATTCTAGAAATCTTATTCTTTGATATGTTTGATATATTTCTCTTTTGGTTTGGTCTGGCTTTTTTAAGTTAGGAAAAATGACTAAGGAGACTCTCAGTTTAGTTACAAAGTCATCCAGAGCCAGGTAGGTGGAGCTAGCAGAAGGATTCATTTCCTAAAGAAGTCCCTTGGCCTTTCATTACTCAAAAATAGTCAGGTCTCTGGGGACAAGGAAGGTCCCTGGTATAGCTGATCCTAAAGATTTTTCCTGAGTCTATGGCTTTATTCCACTCAACCAGAGGAAGAGCCACTACTTTTGAGGTCACTTAATTTTAGCTACATATGGAAGGAGTTGGGGGAATTGATAGTAGAAATTTTTCCCACTATCCACATGGCTCAATTTTAACCAGACTGGATAGCAAAACTATCCTTAAATCAAGCAGCAAAACTTGAAAGTAAGACAGAATAAAGCAAAGAAAAGCAATCCGGGAGTATCTGGGGATGCTATGTGAAAGGTTATAGGAATCAGAGAAGCAGCATTAGGATCGAGGAACTGGCTGTGGAGTCAGCTACTTGAACCTGGACAGGTCATTTAACCTTGAAGTTGCCTCCTGGCAATTCTCAAAAACTCTTGAGTTGCAGAACAGGTACAGAGTTACATTTGCAAAACGGAGTTTCCTCATTGGGAGTCCTCAATGTCATAACAGTTTCTGATCAAAATAAACAAAAAGAAAAAAAAAAGGTTATGGAAATAGGTACAAATCTGGCCAGGATTTGAAAGAGATAAGGAAGTAATGTGGATAAGAAGTTCAAAGCCAGGAATTATGAGTAGTCACTCCAAGGACAGGGACAGAAAAAATTTTATGTTATCTGCAACAGGGAACACCCTTGATATTATATAACAACATTCATAACAACCCTCTTTATCTTGGCAAAAAAAAAAAAAAACAAAGAAAGTATCTATTGATTAAGGAATGTTTCCAGGACTAAGCTCTCAATAGCCAGTTCCCTTTTACATGATAAGAGATAATAGCATTGAAAGACACTGAAGCTCTGATACATTGCAATGAACAATCTCCATCCTTGAGAAATAATTATGACACATACTTCTCTCTTCTCAGTTGAGAGTTGAAACTTAGAAGAAATAGAATGTAGTTTTAATGCAGTCACTTTGTCACTTCTGGGTTATGTGAGCAACAAATAAAGAACTAGACATTTTCTTTGATTCATATAACCTCTCAAAACTCTCCAAAACTGAAATTATGCATCAAAGATAAAGCAACTTCAGCTGTCTTCATTGTCTGGGACACTTTTAATTCAAAAGGAGATTCGGAAAACAGTCCAAATTCAAGAGCTGATTGATGATCATTGGCCCTATGCCATCAGTGCCCTTTATCCACCTGCCATGCTGCCAGGAGTGAGGTTACACTAGCAGACCCAAGGACCCAAGACAGAATTACAACCAACCCCTTCCTTCCCATACCTCAGTTTCTCCTTCCTCTTTCCAGTTTCTTTTCTCTTTCTAGAGACACCCTAGCTCCAGTCTCTGGAAATTTGCATTGGCCATGATAGCTAATCAGCATGGCCTTACTCCTTCAGGAGCAAAAGCTTGTTGCAACCCCATAGTACTAGCATTGCAAAGCTATGGATTGCTAATGCTAAGCCAGAGAACTGAGGAACAGAAGGAACAGGATAGGACAGCAAGATGGGACACCACGTCTGTGAGAGGCTCTGTAGCACTCCCCTCCACCAAGCCTAAGAGAAAGAACATAACATCCAGCTGGGGGCTAGTCCTAACCACCCATAAGTAAATTGGTCAGAGACCTAGACTGGTAAACCACGAATTCCCTAGCACTAAAAGGAGACAAAGATACTTTAAGATCTAGTCCTCAGGGAAACCATCTCAGAGAGGAAAGGGTCAAAAAGTGAACAGGGGAAAAAAACCAAAATTACCAAAGACTCAGGAAGAAGAAAACTCAAAAACCGTGAATACAAGTAGATAAATCAGCAGGAAAAACATTAATAGAAGAAGGAAATATAGTCTCCAGATCTAGTAAACAAATTCAGGCAACTACTAATAAAACTACAAGACAAAGAAAAATCCTTCAACATTTGATGAGATAAATGGACCCCATGGAATGTGAGGAGAACATAG
Organism: Myrmecobius fasciatus; assembly: GCA_023553655.1. Lineage (NCBI taxonomy): Eukaryota > Metazoa > Chordata > Mammalia > Dasyuromorphia > Myrmecobiidae > Myrmecobius > Myrmecobius fasciatus. The sequence continues at coordinate 66,478 of JAJPUD010001429.1, read as the reverse complement.
AACCAAACATTCTATTGAGTATGAGATAAATTGTCTTATTATTATATTAATAACCAATTGTTAAATTGGGACTCAGACTTTTCTATTTCTTCATTGAGGCCCAGTTCCTGTGTGGAAGGTCAATCTCTGAAGAACATGTCTGATTGAGATTACCCCTAACCCTTAGGGAACATGTTCTTGGATCTTGGACCAGGTTCCACCCAAATAGGAAAACTTCTATTCAGAGTATAATCAGAATCCAATTGAGGGGAGCTAATCCTGAGGAAAAAAAAAGTCCTGTCCTTATACCCTTCTATTAGCGTTTAGAATGAACCCAGCTCATGAAGGAGAAAACCAACCAGAGATCTGGATGGAGATGGATTCTCCTGTACAGATTACTGGAGGTGGCTGAGTTTCATGATGAAGCCATGTTCTCAGCAGCAGAAGCTGAAGACTTCTAGACTACCTCTTGATTAAATGTCCACCAATCAGAATTGATTTTCATTTGTCAAGGAAATTCCCTTTCAAGGATTATTTAAAACTCTCTGTCTTTTGTCAACTAATGTCCATCAGTTGATTATTAGCTAACCTCATCAATAAATTGATTATTAGTTACCCACAAATTCTGTCTCTTGGGGTTTTCATTTGTCACAAGTGGTTCAAAAGAAATGAAAATTATGAGAACAGAATTTATGATCTCCATGGCAAAAATAATGGATAGAATAGAAAAACCAGAATCTGCAATGGAAAATCTTGCCAAAGAATCAAAAGAAAGAATAGCAGATTGGGAATGCAAATATACAGAAATGAAGAGCAATCTAAAAAAAAAAAAGCAAAGCAAAAAGAAAATAACAAAAGAAAATATGCTCATTATGCAAGCAAAGTAATCACAAAGCAGAATGCTTATAGGCAACTTAAAAATCTTAGGTCTCCAAGAAGAACAGAACAGAACAAAAAACCTTAGTACTGGAATGTAACAAGTAATAAAAAGAGAATTGTCCAGGACTTCTGAACATAGAGAATAGAGCACCAATTAGGAGAATTTACAGATCCCTTCCAGAAAAAAAAAAAAACAAGTCTGTAAACTCTTAAAACATAGAGTGGTTTAAATTCACTAATTCAATTCAGAAACAAGTTTTAACAAACTATCAGGAGAATGATCTTTATAATACCAAGGAATGGAAATTCAAATAACTTGTGACATGCAGTATAATGGGAAAAGGAGAATCCATGAGGCAAGCTGTACAAGACAATGGCAGAAAATGATTAGGAGGGGAGAACCTTGGATGACTTTCTTGGAAGTTTTAGTTTCATGAGGAATACCTCATGAAGAGAGACTGGATCATTAGAGGAGAGGGATCATGAATCAGAGAACGAGAGTTTAGAATAGGTAGAAATAGAGGATGAATAATGAAGAGAGAGAAATTCTTTTTGGAAGAGGATGAAAAAATGAAATTAAAAAAAAAACTAATGAACAAAATTAGTTGAAGGAAAGGAAAGGAAGGGGGAATCTGACTGAAAGGGAAAAAAAGAGAAAAAGAATTATATAACAAAATAAAAACAGAAGAGAAAAGGAAAATAATAAGCAAAACCCCAAAGTGGAGAGGAGGGCATCAGGGGTGAGGAGAAGAGAGCCAGTGGGTGTCTTAAAAATCTTAAAAAAATATTAACTGAAAAAATAAGTGAAGAACATAATAAAAATAGTAACTGATTCAGAGACCACAAACAAAAGTTAAAAAAAAAAAAAGTAAATGAAAGAACATAATCTATCTTTATAGCAGAAGGGGGGGGAATTATAACTTTAAAAAAAAATCCCTATTAGAGACAGATGGAGGAAAAAACAAATCTTAACTCTCATAATTTTAAATGTGAATGAATAAAACAATCAAATAAAATGAAAAAGAGTGACAGATTGGATAAGAAAGCAAAAACCCCACAATCTGTTGCTTACAAGAAACATTTAAGAAACAAAGACATACATAAAATAAAACTGCTATTCATCAAATGAATGTGAAAAAACAAGAGTTGCATTTATGCATAAACAAAACAAAAACAAACATTCAAAAAAAGAAAAAAACTATTATGCTAAAAGGAACCATAGAGAACAAATATCAATAACAAAGTTTTAGCATCCAGATTCATAAGGGAGGCATGATATGATATGAGGTACATAAGACAGAAAATAACATAACAATGACAAGATATTTCAAAATCCTCTCAGCTTTGGATAAGTCTAATAAAAAAATAGGCAAGAGGGAAAATATAGAAGTCAACAAATTCCTGAAGCAATTAGCATTAAAAGTGTTAAAAAGACTTATGGTGTCTTGCATCATCATTATCAAAACATCAAAAGAATGTATATATTTCTTAATACCTTATGAACTTTTACAAAAAAATTGGCCATGCAGAGAGATTTAGAAAAAATTATTATTTTTTGCTGAGGCAATTGGGGTTAAGTGACTTGCCCAGGGTCACACAGCTAGAAGTGTTGCGTCTGAGGTCAGATTTGAACTCAGGTCCTCCTGACTTCAGGGCTGGTGCTCTATCTACTGCTCCACCTAGCTGCCCTGAGATATTTTTTAAATGTTAGAAAGGCATAAATATAAAAGTTGTAATACAACTTTTATAGCCAGGAGCACAATAAAAATAGTAATTAATTCAAGGATTGCAAACAAAAGCTACAAACCCAAATAGAGATTTAATAATAATGAATATTTAATAACATAATTTAACAATAATAATTTAATAATAATGAAATTCTAAATAATGAATGATTCAAAGAACAAATGATGAAACAAGTAATAAATGTAAATTAAAGTGTTCCACTCCATCTTTTGGAGTGTTCTCATGCTCTCAAGTTTGTTTAGAGTCATTAAAAAAAAAACCAATTATTTATTTTTTTGCTAGAAACATTATATTCTCATTTCCTGGGTCAGATGTTCCCTTCTTACCCCCTTCAAATCAGGACTCCTTAATTTTACTTTGTTAATCTCTCACTATCTTTATATTGAAAATTTCCCCTTTCCACTTGTCTAGATCTTTTCCCCTTGCCCCTTGTGCATATAACTTCTCCCTCTTACCACCCCCCCAACCCATTTCATAGATTTTGTCCATAATTGTTTTCTTCATAAAAAGGCAAGACTTTTCAAGGAAAAGTGCCTCTTTCTAACATGTGAACATTAATGTATCACTTGGTCTTTTTTGTTACATGAATTTCTTGTTTAATTAATTAGAATATCAAATGTTTGCCTGTTAGTTTTCCTAAGTAATTCTTATGCAACTTCCTCTCTTATTGAAAATTAGAGTCACTATTTAAATGAATTTGCAGCGGTTTGGGGGGAGAGATTGGGAGAGTTCCTGCCTTTACTCTTAACATCTTGGTTCTGCCTTCAATAACTGTAAATTACACCAAATTTTCTGGGATGCCGAATGAAGTAAACAGAGTCTAAAAATAATGTACACATGAACTACAATAATGCAAATGGAAAGAAAACCTACATACCAAAAAAATCAAAAGTAAAAGAAACAAAACAAAACAAAACAAAAAAGACCAAGCATTGCTCAAATGAAGAGATAGGAGAGGATACAATCTACACTTTTGTGGAGGTGGGATGACCACAGGTGTTATACAATACACAGGTTTTTGGACTTTCTCAGTGTACTGATCAGCTGTGTAGATTTTTTCCCTCTTTTAAAAAGATTTGGAATGGCTCTCTGGGAGAAGGAAGGAAACGTGGGATAACTATAATGATGTAAGAAACAAGATATCAAAATAAAAATTTACTTAAATAACTACAATCATTGTATTGATTGGCTTTGCTAAAGTGTTTTCTTTTTGTTACAAGAGATTCAATATATAGGTGTGTATGATGGGAACAAAAGGGGAAATGATTGTTGTGTAAAAACAAAAGTCAAAACTTTGGGGAAAAAAAAATTGAAACTAGTAACTGGGAGTTTGAATGTTAATTCTAAGGCTAATCTTGCTGCCTAAAACTATTGGTTTCCCAACTATTATAGGCTCTATATTTAGATTCCTGCTGGTTCTCATGGTTCTCTCCAATTCTGTAGTTCACACATTTTACTAAACAAGATGGGCGTGAGTCTCTAGAGTGCTCTAATTTTCCTATGCCATATCACATGACCAGTTAGAGAGCTAAGTGACCTAAACAAGTTACTTACTCCTGATTGCCTTGTTCCTCCTCATGCTCCCCCCCCAAAAAAAAACTCATTATAATAAAAGTTTGTTCAATTGAATTCAATTATATCCTAAAAATTCATTTTCCCCTTACCTGGGCCCCCACCCAATTAATTCCTCTTTTTTGTTCCCCTATTTGTTAACTGCATCTTTATTCTTTTAACTTATCCAGGCCTAAAAATCTTAGTGTCACCTAATATTTTCCCCCATCCATTTAATAATCAATGTCTCTCTTCCTTTTGTCTCTCCTTTCCCATTTTCATTACTATCACCCTAATTCAAACCCTTACTATCTATTTTCTGTACTAATATTGCAAGAACCTCTTAATTATAGGTCCTGCCTCATGTCTCCTGACCTTATCATCTTCTCAAAAATAATGATAGTTCAAGAGAGCAAGTGTGAAAAAGCACTGAGTAAGGAGACATGGGTTCTCATCCCATTCTGTAACTACATCACTTTAGCCCAAGTTGTTATTGTTCAGTTTTTCACTTATGTCCTATTCTTCATGAGCCCAGTTGGGTTTTTTGGGGCAAAGATGCTGGAATGTTTTACCATTTCCTTCTCTAGTTTATTTTACACATAAGGAAACTGAGACAAACGGGGTTAAGTGATTTGTATAGGAGTCACATATCTAAGACCAGATTTGAATTCAGGAATATGAGTCTTCATGATTCCAAGCCCAGTACTCTATCCATTACATCACCTAGCTTCCCCTTTTTTCCTCCTTTTCTAATACTGATGATGAGGTGGACATATGATGTCCCACTATTGAAGATGACATTCTTAATTCTCCCACCCTTCTCTGAGTCAGACTACTCCTCTCTATGAACTCCTGGGTTCTGCCTCTCATTTGTGATTTTTCTCTTTAACTACTTCCTTGTCTCTTTCCTTCTGAAAAGGTGTTTTTTCTTTTTAAATCGAGATTTAAAAGGAACAGGAAGAAAAATGGAATATCCCTACCTCCCAATGCCAGCCAGTAGCAGCCTCCATATCTCAGCTAAATTGACTAATTGCCTAGACAGAAAGATCTCAATATAAGTCAGTTTCTGTTCTGGGAAAGTATTTTAAAAAAAGAATCAATAATTCTGTTTCTATTATAGCTCTGAACCCTTAGCCAGAAACTGTTCTGGCAAAATATACCATAGTTGTGAAATCTATTTCTCTCTTCTCCCTTATGGTTTTTTTCTAGTGAATCTGATCAAGGACAAAGATAGATCAGCAAAATGATAATCTTATTTATCATACTCAGAAGACCAAGTATTCAAAAAGGTAAACAAATGGAGAAGAATTTCAGTGCACAGGCACACACCGCTTCAAGGAATGGGGAGGAAAAGGGAGAAAGAAAATTATAGTAGTCACTAATTAGATCTGATGTCTGAGAGGTAGAGGAAACTCAGAAACTCAGCATCAGTCTAGACATAACTCTTGCTTGATTCTTTCACCTAATTCTCATTCTAGAGTTTGATGCTAAGGACTACATTTCTCTGTAGCTTCTTTTTGCTCATCTGCATTAGTTCATAAAAAGCTTCCTAGATTTCTCTGAATCCATCCCTTTAATCATATACAGTAATATTTCATTATTCATATATCACTATAATTTGTTCAGAAATTCCCTAATTAGTGGATACCTCCTTGGATCCCAGTTCTTTGCTACAACAATTTTTGTGCTACTATAAACATTTTTGTACATATGAAGACATTTTTCTTGTCTTTTATGTGTTTGGGGGTATATTCTGCTTAGTAGTATCTCTTTAAATCAAAAAATAGGTGCAGCTTAGTGATAATTCTACAGTATAGTTCCAAAGTGTTTCATATCTTTTAAACATTTAGCTAATGGAATGGTCTTTAATTTTTTTGACATTCATCTGATATATCCATCAAGGGTATTTTCAATTAACTTAACATTAGCTTGTGACAGGTAGGCTTTTATAAGTGGTCATCCACAGTAAACTACATTTTTGCTTTTATGCAATTGAAAGATGTAGAGAGTATAAGATTCAATTGTTCTTATTGTTTGTTAATTATAAAAAATTATTTGATTTGGGTGAACAAAACACTGCATTAAAGACTCTTCTCTAATAAGGTGGCTCCCATCTGTCCATCAGAATTATTCAAGATTTCCTGAAAGATATAACAACAGAATCTTGTTGAAAAATCCTCCAAGCACAGATATCAGGCAAGGAATAAAACAGAGAGATATGTACTTGTCAGAGGTATTTATTCCACTGATGGAGAAGATCCAGATAGATTCCCTGGGGATGTTAAGGTCCTACAGATAGATGGTCTAGTTTATGGGATGACATCATATTGGTCACATTAAGCCTTGCAGCATTGAAGAACTCCTTAGAAGAGATCTGTAACTATTCCAAAGGCTTTACCCATGTGCATAGGAAAAATGTAGTGTAAATTTTGCATTTGATGAATATGGATCTTTGAAAAAGAGGTAATGAGAGTGGTTTAAGGTTCCATAAGACCTCATTAATAAATCAGTATGGGTTTTGCATGACAGATGAAATGCATCTGTACATAATAATGCACATGTTTTATTCTTTCTATTCAGCACTTATCTTACCTCAGTTCTCAGGAAAACCAGCCATTTTATGTTGTTAAACTATCCCTTTGCTCGTTCTTTGTTCCTTTCATTCTTGCTTCTTTTCCTCTTCCCTTCCTTCTTTCCTTCTTCCCTTTCATCTTTCTTCCCTCCCTCCCTTCCTTCCCTGTCTCCCTCCTTTCTTTCTTCCTTTCTTCCCTCCCTCCTCTTTTCCTCCATGCCATGAGATTGTTTTCATCTCCTGTAATGATGTTTTAATTTATTAAACATTTGTTAAATCCTTATTATGTTGAAGGCATCTTCGTAGGTACTGAAGACACAAATAGTCCTTGCCCTCAAGGAACTTATATCTTACTACAGAATGGAAGATACAAACTAATATGAATAAAAAATAGCATAAATATTAGAAAGCAGAACTACTAAATTCTTGTTTCTATCATTTCCAAAACTGTTGTTCTTATTTGACAAGAATAATCAGATGAATTAATCCCAGGGATACTGAAAATCCTGGCAGATGTGCTTATTGTGGTTCTCTAAGTGATTATTTCTAACGGTTTCCTTTTTTTCCCTTCTCATCTGCTGTGAATTTCCCTTTTATATTCATTCATTCATTCATTCTTGGGAAAGAGGTGACGAATTGGTTTTGCAGAATGAGACATACATTTTCAGACAGGTTCAAGTTTGTTTTGCTTGACTATACTTAATTGATACAAAGAGAGATCTTGGGGGAGTGAGTGGGAAGTGACAGAGATGCAAAAAAAAAAAAAAAGAACGAAAAGGAGATCAACATAGCATTTTAAATGTGTGAGAGCAAACAAAAGAATGTTCAAAAGAGTGCATAGAAATAAATGATGTTTCCAAGTTGTTCAGTTTAATATGCACATTTGAAAAACAAGCTGTAACAGAAACTCAGTTGTTTTTTATTAAAAATAGAAGTTGTGGAGAATGGAAGAGGTGCTTTAGGAAAGGAGAAGAATAAATGTCCTGACATTCAAAAAAAGAAAAAAGGAAAAAAAGTCTAAAGAAAAGAAAGAGAGAAAAATCTGCAAACTACGCCAGGAACTTGACTTCATTTCTAGACAAAGTTCTGGAACTTATTATCAAAGAGTTGATTAATGAACTTTTAGAAAAGAAACTGATGACTGTAAATACTTGGTATAATTACATCAAGAATGGGTTGTGCCAGATTAACACCAATTTTTTTTGAGGAGTACTAGACTGGTAGATCAGGAAATGGTTTTAGATATAATTTACCTTGATTTTCATGAAGCATTTGACAAAAACTCTTATGATTTTGTGGAAAAGATGGAGAGGAATGGGCTAGATTTGGGCTATTGTACAACCTGATAGCATAGGTAGATGGGTTCAAAACTGATTAGTTGGCCAGAACCAAAGAATAAATCATTAATGGTTCAATATCAGTTGGGAAGAAGGTTTCTATTGGAGTACCCTAGAGTGCTGTTGAACATTTTTTTAATCAATAACTTGTATAAAAGCATAGATGATGTGACTATCAAGATTAGAGAGTTACTTACAATGGATAAACTAACTCTAGATTTAAAAAGATATTTTCAGGAGACACCATTGGATTGGATATAATGAGGCCAAATTTAAAGTTCGGGGCTAGATTGGAAAATATGAGCTTCACAAACAAAAACATAAGTGAAATATGGAAAGAGTGTATTTAAAAAAAAAGATGTGGCGATCTTAATGAACTACAATTTTAGGACAAGTCAACAGTGTTAAAATTAAAATATTTTGATAATATTTGGTGTGATAAAAATAGCTAATATGATCTTGTGTGGGATAAAAATGTGACTCCTGACTCAAAATCATTACTTAGAGATCTCTCAAAGTGAAGATTAGAAGTTTATTTGAATCTCGCGAAATTCTGGACAGTCATTCTTCTCCAGGACACACCAAGAAGAAGAAGGCCCAGTTCTCTCAATTGAGCACATGACTTTTATAAAAAGAGAGGGAAGCCTGACTTCCAGGACTTGCCAATCTCCAGAACAAAGCATTTCCTGCCCACTCAAGACACACAGATATCAAGCAGACCTTTTACAAATAGGTTCCCAGTCAGTCTGGTCTGCCGTTGATATTCTAAAAAGCCACAATTTCTCTCTTACTACAATAGGATTCCCAATGAAAAACCACACCAATCTCCCACAATCATTATTCTGAGAAGTCCTCAGTTTCCTATCTCAGTCAATCTTAAATTGTATTAATACAGGGGTTCTTAATCTGGGGTCTGTAAACTTGTTTTAAAGATTTTGATTACTGTATTTTATTCAGTATAACTGATTTTCCTTACAATGCTATATATTTTATACATTTAAGAACTTTTTTTTTCTGACATACTAACTAAAATTCCACTTTCTGCAAGAAATTTTTCTCAGTCTCCCTTAATTTTAGTGCCTACCCTCTGTTGTTTTCTATCCAACTTATCTTGTATATATCTTGGTTTTATAGAGTTGTTTATATGCTATTCCCTACATTAGACTCTGAGCTCCTTGAGAAACTTTTGGGTTTTTTTTTTTTTTTTTTAGCCCAAAACTTGGCATGTAGTAGGCACTTAATAAATGCTTATAGATGAACTAGATAATTATCCAGAAATTGAATGGGTTACTACAGAGGTGGTGAGTTCCCCCTATCAATGGTGGGCTTCACATACTTCCACTTGCTGAGTATAGTAAAGAAGAGATTTTCAATAAGTTGTTCATCTAGATGAGGGGCTCTTTTTTGAATTTATTTATTTAATATTTTCCCCAATTACATTCAAAACAAAAAAAATTACATTTGTTTCTAAAATTTTTGAGTTCTAGGTTCACTCCTTTATCCTCACCCACAATTATGAAACTACTTGTGAAGTTATGCAAAACATTTCCATAAAAATCAAGTTACAAAAAAAAGCCAGCTATCCCACCCTGATAAAAATAAAAACTATCAAGAAAAATTAAGGAGAGAAAGAGAAAGGAGGGAGGGACGAGAACGAGAGAGAATGCTTCATTCTATATTCAGACACAGGTCAGTTCCTTCTCTGGGTATGAATAGGATTTTTCATCATAAGCCTTTCAGAGTAGTTGTGGATTGAGATTAGTAAAGTCATTCACAGCTGCTCATACTGGAACATTGCTATTACTTTGTATACAGCACATTTCACTTTGCTTGACTTCATGGAGGACTTTTCAGGTTATTTTTTCTTCCTGAGAGCATCCTGTTCATCATTTCCCATGTTGGGAGGACAGCCTTGGCCTCTGCTTAAGATGGTATCCTTCTGACTCAGTTTCCCAGTGGTGTTCCTTTGAATAAGAACCCACCTGATTATTCCTGAGTCTGGCTTTAAAGTACGATTGTTATTGCATACAATTACCTAAAAAGTCAAAGTCAGATTGAGCTAAGGATGTTTTATCTTGTCATGTATGTGTTCTCAGACTGAGATCTGAAGGACCAATTTTTTTTTAAAATTTTATTTGCATAACATATGTGTGGGTAATTCTTCAACAATAACCCTTACATAGCTTTCTGTTACAAATTTTTCCCCCAACTCCCCACCCCTCCCCTAGATGGCAGGATATCCACTACATGTTAATTATGTTAAAATATTGGTAAATCGAATATATGTATACATATTTCCAAACCCATCATTGTTGTGCAAGAAAAATCCTGTCTACACAAACGATATATCAGATAAACACAATGTAAGCAAACATCAATCAAGGAGTATGAGAATGTTATGTTGTGGTCCACATTTCACATCCCTCTCTCTGGGTGTATATGGCTTTCTTCAGTGAACAATTGGAGCTGGTTTGAAACATTTCATTGTTGAAGAGAGCCATGTCCATCAGAATTGATCGTCATATAGTACTGTTGTTGCCGTGTATAATGATCTCCTGGTTCTGCTCATTTCACTCAGCATCAGTTCATGTAAGTCTCTCCAGGCCTCTCTGAAATCATCTTGCTGGTCATTTCTTACAGAACAATAATATTCCATAATATTCATATACCATAATTTATTCAGCCACTCTCCAATTGAAGGGCATCTATTCAGTTTCCAGTTTCTAGCCACTATAAAAAGGGCTGCCACAAACATTCTTGCACATGTGGTATCCTTTCCTTCTTTTATGATTTCTTTGGGATATAAGCCCAATAGAAACACTGCTGGGTCAAAGGGTATGCACAGTTTGATAACTTTTTGAGCATAGCTCCAAATTGTTCTCCAGAATGGCTGTATCCGTTCACAGCTCCACCAACAATGCATCAGTGTCCCAGCCCTCCCACAACCCCTCCAACATTCATCATTAACTTTTCCTGTCATTTTAGCCAATCTGACAGGTGTGAAGTGGTATCTCAGGGTTGTCTTGATTTGCATTTCTCTGATCAATAGTGATTTGGAGCACCTTTTCATATGACTATAAATAGTTTTAATTTCATCCTCTGAAAATTGTCTGTTCATATCCTTTGACCATTTATTGATTGGAGAATGGCTTGAATTTTTATAAATATGAGACAATTCTCTATATATTTTAGAGATGAGACCTTTATCAGAACCCTTAAATGTAAAGATGATTTCCCAATTTATTGCTTCCCTCCTAATCTTGTCTGCATTGATTTTGTTTGTACAAAAACTTTTTAACTTAATATAGTCAAAGTTATCTATCTGGTTTTCAATTAA
>JAJPUD010001429.1:0-50077 GCA_023553655.1 Myrmecobius fasciatus | reverse complement strand
CTTTTTCTAATCAAATTAACTAAAGGCTTATCTATTTTGTTGGTTTTTTCATAAAACCAACTCTTACTTTTATTTATTAATTCAATAGTTTTCTTATTTTCAATTTTATTGATCTCCCCTTTAATTTTCAGAATTTCCAATTTGGTATTTAATTGAGGGTTTGTAATTTGGTCTTTTTCTAGCTTTTTTAATTGTAAGCCCAGTTCATTAATCTTCTCCTTCTCTGTTTTACGCAAGTAAGCATCTAGAGATATAAAATTACCCCTTATAACCGCTTTAGCCGAGTCCCACAAATTTTGGTATGTTGTCTCATTGTTGTCATTCTCCTGGATGAAATTTTCGATTGTGTCTATAATTTGCTCTTTCACCCATTCGTTCTTCAGGATTAGATTATTTAATTTCCAAATAACTTGTGGTCTATTTTCTCCTGGCCTTATATTACATGTGAGTTTTATTGCATCATGATCTGAGAAGGATGCATTTACTATTTCTGCTTTTCTGCATTTGATTTTGAGGTTTTTATGCCCTAACACATGATCAATTTTTGTATAAGTTCCATGAACCCCTGAGAAAAAAAGTATACTCCCTTCTATCACCATTCAATTTCCTCCAGAGATCTATCATACCTAACTTTTCTAGCCTTTTGTTAACCTCCCTAACTTCTTTCTTATTTATTTTGGAATTTGATTTATCTAATTCTGAGAGAGCAAGGTTGAGATCCCCCACTAGTATAGTATTACTGTCTATTTCTCCTTGCATCTCTGTTAGTTTCTCCTCTAGGAATTTGGATGCTATACCACTTGGTGCATATATGTTAAGTATTGATACTGCTTCATTGTCTATGGAACCCTTTAGTAAAATGTAGTTTCCTTCCTTATCTCTTTTAATTAGATCTATTTTTGTTTTTACTTGATCCGAGATAAGGATTGCTACCCCTGCCTTTCTTTGTTCACCTGAAGCATAGAAGATTCTGCTCCAGCCCTTTACCTTCACTCTGTATGTATCTCTATGTTTTAGATGTGTTTCTTGTAAACAACATATTGTAGGATTCTGGCTTTTAATCCAGTCTGCTACCCGCTTCTGTTTTATGGGAGAGTTCATCCCATTCACATTCACAGTTAAAATAACTATATCTGTATTCCCTGCCATCTTATTTACCCAGAGTTATGATTTTCTCTTCCCTTTCCCCTCTCTCCCTTCCCCCCTCCCCAGTACTTTGCTCTTGATGACCACCTCCCACCAATAATCCTCCTCCCTTTAGAGTCCCTCCCTCCCCTTTATACCTTTCCCCTAATCCTTCTATTAGTTTATCCCTTTCCTTTTCTCCTCTCCCTCCTACCTTCCCACAAGGAGGGTCAGTGCTTTCTTTGAAGCCAAATGTATCTGATATACTCTCTTAGGGTCCAATCTAATGAGAGTAAGGTTTACACAATACTCATCACCCTCCCTTCTTTCCCTCAATTATATTAGATCTTCTATGTCTCTTTATGAGATTTTGCCTTATTTTACCTCCTTTATTTTTACTTTATTTTGCCTCCTTTTTCCCCCTCCCCCCTTTTTCTTTTTCAGTATGGTATCCCTTCCACCTCCAATTTCTTTTCCATTATTATCAAAGAAAAATCAAATTATACTGCCATTCTTTAAAGGATACCTATAGTAGGAATATAGTTCTCAAGAGTTTTCCTTTTTACCTTTTTATGTTTCTCTTGAGTTCTCTATTTGGAGGTCAAATTTTTTGTTCAGATCAGGTCTTTTCATTAGAAATAGGTGAAATTCTCCTGTATCATTGAATGACCATCTTCTTCCCTGGAAGATGATGCTCATTCTAGCTGGATAACTTATTCTTGGCTGTAATCCAAGTTCTTTTGCCTTTCGGAATATCTGGTTCCAGGCCCTTCGATCCTTCAATGTGGAAGCTGACAGATCCTGTGTAATTCTAATGACAGTTCCTCGGTATTTGAACTGTTTCTTTCTAGCTGCTTGCAATATCTTTTCCTTGGTGCGATAGTCCTGAAATTTGGCCACGATATTCCTTGGGGTTTTAATTTTGGGGTCTCTTTCTGGAGGTGATCGGTGAATTCTTTCAATGCCAATTTTGCCTTCTGATTCTAAAACATCAGGGCAATTCTCTTTCATGATTTTGAAGGACCAATTTTTGATTATAATCATGGCCCTGCTTTTTTCTCTTATGGCAAGTTTCTATAATCAGAGCATGTGGCCAGTCCACTTGTAACAATTCAGGATCACATTCCTCTGAGTAGCTTGTAGCATATTTCTTTCAGATGGTAGATTACTGGCTTGATGATTTCATCAGACAATCATACTTGAGTTCAAAACTCCAAATAATAGCAGCTATAGTCCCAAGAGATTTTATCTCAAATAACAAGTCTCTAATCAAAGTTTCAGGTGAATTTAGCTCTCAAGGATCACATTTCCTAAATAAGTATTGACTATAATCTTACATTGATAACAGTAAGAGATTCATCCTAGAAAGTTTACAGCTTATCTTCATATCTAAGTAGATGGTATTTAAATTCAATATTACATAAATCATTTTGCTTTAAGATGCTCAATAACCAATCTTTAGCAAAACATGTTCAGGTATTAACCATGTTAAAAGGGACAAAGGCATAGACCACTGTTCTCATAATCTTTCTAAACAAGGGAAACAGCTTTAAGATGATTCAATACAACTAATTAAAACTCACATAAAATATAACATATACTGTCCTAATTGCACATTAAAGAACCATATCAAAATTAACATTAATTTTTTCATCATAAAATGTTAATTCAACTTACTCCAAACAAAGAGTCTGTATAAACTTTCTGAAAATATAAATAAAAGATACAACACTAATATTGTTAAAAATTCCTCTAAACACAATCTCACTTAACATTCCTAACTGTCCTGGTGCAAAGTCAATTTTATTTTATTTTAATTTTTTTGCTGAGGCAATTGGGGTTAAGTGACTTGCCCAGGATCACTTAGCTAGGAAGTGTTAAGTGTCTGAGACCAGATTTAAACTCATCCTCCTGACTTCAGGGTTGGTGCTCTAACCATTGCACCAACTAGCTGCCCCACAAAGTCCATTTTAAAGGTTATAAATTATCTTTAACAGTCCATTCTTGAGGTTCCTCCACAGGATCCTTAACATTGGTGCAGTCCGGAGACTCTGATATTTGTTAAAGATGATTGAAACTGGGTCTGATAAGGAAGTTCCTTCCCACTCTGCTTCTTCCAGGACTTAGTAAGCACCCACTGTCCTGCAATTTTGAACTCCAAAGACATTTTCTGAGACAGTAATCCTTGCTTCCTAAGGGCTGAAAGGATAGAGCATTGCCAATATATAATTCCTTTTTTTTTTTAATTTAATTTTTTTTATTGAAGCTTTTTATTTGTATAACATATGTATGGGTAGTTCCCCAACGTTGATCTTTACAAAGCTTTCCATTACAAATTTTACCCTCAGTCCCCTCCCCTCCCCTAGATGGCAGGAAGTCCACTACATGCTAATAATGTTGAAATGCTTGACAAGTTATGCAAGAAAAATCCTATCTACAAGAAAAAAAAAGAATCAGAGAAAGGCAACACAATGCAAACAAATGTCAGTAGAGATCATGTAAATGTTACATTGTGGTCCACAATATATAATTCCTTAAAAAATTTATCCTTTGCTTCAAAAGAGGATCTTTCCCTTTCTCTTCCCAAATAAAAAGTAAACCAAATAGCATCTCATATGGGGAAATTCCCAGATCACTTCTAGGGACAGTTCTAATTCTTTAACAAAGCAATAGGCAAGCATTTGGTCCAAGGCAATTTAATTTCTAACACCAATGTAGTAATCCATTTCTTAAGAACCTGATTCATTCATTCCACTTTCCCTGATGAGGGCAGATGCCCAGGTGTATGGAATTGCCATTCAATTTGCATTCCCTCTCCATTATTTCTTATAAAACCTTAGAAGTAAAATATGCTCTATTATCAGAATCCATACTTAGGTACAATTTGTTCCAATGTTATTCCACTAAATCCTTCTTAAGGCAGCAGATCCCAGGGAAAAGTTTCCACCCATCCTATTAAATGGTCCACTATAATCAGTAAAAATATTTTTTCCCACTGGTGTCATTTCAGTAAAACTTAATTTGAATATTTTGGAGTCAGGCTCCCTTCCTTTGGAGAGACACCTCCTCAATACCTTCTTATTTATCTTTAGACATACTACACACCTTTCAGATAAAATTTGTTTTGCAATTACACATATCCCTGTATGCCAAATTTTGTTACTTTTATTTCTTTATTAAAGGGAGAAAGCAAGACAAATCTTAAGATTCAGAATATAGGAAATATCTGAATAACTTTGGACCAAATTTCACAAAATTTATATTACACATCAAGTTAGACCGACAAAATATTAAAGCACAGTTCATACAATTTTTGCAAATTGCCCAATGTGCAATTTAAAAAGCAACATAGTCTAATTATGAAATACAAGCATGTGACTTCTTTAGGTAAATTACCAGAGAACTTTATTTCAATATCCCAAATTTTTTTAACTTCAAATCAAATACAGATTAAAATTTCTAGTAGCAATACTTCAATATAAATGCACACATATTTCTAAAATTTTATACCAGAATAAACAAGTTCACAATTTTAGCATGCACTAGTTAATAGTAATTATGTTATACAATTTCAGAATAAAATTCCAATTTAAACACCCAAAATTTAAGGTGTCAGAAAACTGCCCTTTTAAGTCCTTCTGCAAGGGAACATACAAGAAAGGCTTTAAGAAACTAGAAGAAGGAGAGGGTTGGACAAATATCGACTCAGATGTCCAGTGGCAGATCTGTGGCCCAGTGACTAGCCCTCCTTCCATGCCAGAAATACTGAGGAGCCATCTCAAAGATGTTGGGGCACCAGCACAAACCCCAGAAGAATCTAGATCAGCTGGGGCACCAGCCTAGCCAGGACGGATTCCACAAGTCTCTCCAAGAGAAAGAAGCATGGAAAATCCAGGAGAAGGCATTTTTTTTGTTTTTGTTTTTTGTACTTGCAGTTTTTCTACAATCCCCGGGTTCAGACCCTCAGAAGGCTTTTAGTCATGTAAATTAGGCCTGCTCAAAAATACAGTTGACTGACTCAGCTAACTAAAAGACAGTACCAAGCAACTTAATGATTAGTTTCAAAAACCCCAGAATCTGCTAAATTGTTTTAGCAGTTCTATAACTTTAATTATTTCTGCAGACCCAAATTAGCCAGTGCTAGATCCACAGGAACAAGTCAGTTTAAAAAAAACAAAAAACAAAAAACTTTCCCTATCTTAGAATTAGTCCTTCCTCTCTCTAGGTAAAAGCTATTTGCATAATGCCAATTATGTACAAAACAAGTGCTTTTAAATCCCTTTGTAATTCAGCTGACTAAGAGAAACATAGAAGGCAAAAACACTCTCTCTCTCTCTCTCTCACACACACACACACACACACACACACACACACACAAATACAAGGACTGCTTTTAAATTCCTTTTCCTTCTGTCAAGTAAAGATGTCTCTTCCCTTCCAGGGTCTCACTTCTTTATTCCTTCCTTGCCCCTATTCCTGGGAGTGTCCTCCCAATCCTTTCCCGGAGATTCCTCCCTTTTCCCTAAGCCTAGAACCTGTTCCTCACATCTGCAAACCCAGCAAGTTTTGGTGCAGCCCAAAGATGCCACTCAAGACTTCCATGTGGATTTCCACTAGATAGTTTTGCAAGGCCGTTAGAAAGGAGCATCCCCAACCAGCAAGGAGTGTTTCTTACTTTTTTTTGATATACCGACTTGCGTGGTCTGACAGCGGGCTGCAGGATCTAGGCTTGTGGTTCGAAATCATGAGTTCAAAACTTCCAGGACCATTGAAATCAATGGGAGCACTCTTCCCAACGGGTCTTATCCTACTCCATCCAAAGTCTTTGAACCAAGCCCCATGTTGGGCACCAAAATTGTTAGGAATACACTCTTGATACTGAAAATCAGATATCAAGGAAATTTTATTAAAGAATCTTAAGGAATCATCTTAACATTTCTGGCTGGAAGTAGACCCCACTCATCTTTGGGAAGAAGAAACAGAAGGGGAAGAACCTTTATACTAGCGAGTTTGGCAAAGCCTCTCCCTTCAGAGACCAAATTGATTCATTCTTCTGTACACCCACTATGTTTCCCCTAAATATGTATAAATATGTTCCCCCTCCCTTGTGATTCGTCCCATATTCAAAAATGGCAGAAACTCCTTTTACTAGAGTGTGTTGTTTAATATTCAATTAGCCTATTAAGCAGGCTTGATTTGGTTAAGTCAGGTCATTGACCCCAACTAGTTTGGGCTGGATTGGCATTATCTTAAGTTTGTGATTTTTCTCAAAGTAACAAGAGTCTTTCTGATTGGTTGAATCCATCTGTGCATTCCTTATCCCCCTCCCCCAATTCATTGTTTGCTAAAGGCTTCTATTAATCACTTAGTTGTTCTGTAGAATCTTAAACTTCTTTAACCTCTCACCTTCTGAAAACTTCTTGGTCAGTGGTACCCATTATCCTACACTACCTCAAAGCTTGCAATACTCTGTGGAAACCCAACTTTTTAGTATTTCTCATACCATGATTCGGTAGTTCTATAATTCTTTAAAGGGATTGTGGAAAACTGAATAGGTTAAATTTGGGGAAATAGTGGTCTAATTTAGCTGAAATGTGTGAAAGGGAATATGTGAAATAAAACTGGAAAGCTAGGTTGCAGGTCAGATTATGGAGGGCAATAAAGTTTATGGTTTTTGTGCTGGGGCAGCAACATGATTATACCTTAGGAAGACTATTTTGGAAGGCATTTATTAAGTACCTTTTATGTGCCAGGCACTGTGATAAGCCCTTAAATATTATCTCATTTGACCCTCACAACAACCCTAGGAGGTAAGTGCTATTATCATTATACCATTTTACAGTGGAGAAAACTCAAGTCGACAGAGTTGTGTCTTGCCTAGGGTCACAACTAGTCTGAGGTCACATTTGAATTCAGATCTTCCTAACTTCAGGTCTAGTTCTCTGTCTGCTCTATTGATTGGAGAATGGCAAGACTGGAGGCTGATATACAAGTTAGAGGGCTATTTTGAGAGGTGAGTTTACATGCGTATGTAAACTGAGGTTGTCATAATCTGAGTGAAGACAAGAGGAAAGATGCAAAAGAGATAGAAGTAGAATTGACAGAGCTTAGTAATTAATTGGAAGTGTGGTGGCAGAGAAAAGTAAAGAGTCAAAGATTAACTGTAAAGTTTTGGACATGGGTTGACTAGGAAGGCTTTGAGGTCATTCTCCTGCACCCTAACTGGCAGGGTTCAGAGACACAAAATTTTTCAACACTGAACAAAACAATGCCCTGCAATTTATGTACTTTGCAGCCTTCTCAAAGAGCTATGAAATGTCTTGACGTTCAAGGTCCTTTTTGGCACTCCACGAATGAAAGAGAAGATAGACTATCCCAAGACACCAATCTTTGTATTGTATTGTATATTTTTTAACCTTTTAAGAATTACTTGAAGGAAAAATAGTTCATGTAACCTTCTAAGAGGTGAAATAAAATTGTACTTTCTCTTTACTTTTTATTCTATTTGGAGAGGGGGAGGGAAGAGGCAATTGGGATAAAGTGACTTGCCTAGAGTCACACAGGTAGTGCATGCCAAATGTCTGTGACTGAATTTGGACTCAGATCTTACTAACTCCAGGACTATATCATTCTTTTCAATGTCTCCTATGCTCATTCATGTAATCCTAGCCTTTAATCATGCTGCTATCCCAGGTTAGATTTCTCTCCTTGTCCAAATTCTACCCAATTGCTCATGTCTATCATCTCAAAGAAAGTTGTTTTTTTTTTTAAATTTTAGGTTTTAATCCCTAATGATCTTTCCTTCCTTTAATCACAAGTAGTACTTATATAATAGATAATGTTAATAATAGAGGTTTGAGATTGGCATTCTAGTATTTGTAGTTTAGAGGGACTATAATTCTGGATCAGTCTTGAAGAGATTTTGGACTAGCATGATCTTTGAGCTGGAAGGTAGATGTGAATCATGACTGAGAATTGATTTGGTGATGGTGTTTCTTACTGGACACAGAATAAGAGGAAAGAATGGCAGAATCATTAGAAATCATTGAGGATTTAATGAACTGAGTTGGAATTCATCAGTAGCACAGGGGCAACAACCAACAAAAGAAACGGAAAGAAGGGTCGAACCAGAGCAGAGAAGGGAAGAATTGATGTGGACAATAGAACTTCTGTAGTGGGCATCCCAGAATAGAGGAATTGGATTAAAGCTATTTACCTTCTTAATAAGAGAAGTGGAATTTAAGAATACCTTGGAGAACCAATCTTTGTCAATTGTCAGTGCATTTTATTAATTTATGAGAAAAAATAGAGAGTAAGATAAAGTTTTTATCTAAAGATAAAATTACAGTATTTTCTTGTATTTAAAGAAAATTTACACATATGAGATTTTTTATTATTATAAATTATTTTATAAAGATGTATATCAATTGATATGTCTGATTCTTCTAATGTTAAGAACTGAGAAAAATCTGGCTTCCCCAACTATAATTTCTTTTATAACTGTTCTATTTCTAGTTACATGTTTCTAGTATCCTGATGTTGCCTCAAGTATAAAAAAGCTAAGGGGTTAAATAAGAACCAAATCTCTGTCTGAATTTTTCCCAATGGGGGTTCTGAGCTCTTGTGATTGTATTAATCACTTTCACTGGTTCAAAGTACTACAAAGCAGCATATGAAGGTCCAAGGAGACTGCAGGGCCATCCTATTGCCCCTAGGCTAACTATTGTTAAGAAGGTATATCTGATTGTATCTCCAGCTTCTGAATTAAGAAAAGAAGGGGACCAGAGAAGAAAAAGTCAGCCAGAGTTATGAAGTCTGGATAAGATTCAACTTCAACCTTCTAAAAAGACAGGAGAATAAAGGGTTGGTACTAATCAATGTTCCAAATGATAGATCTATAATTTCATCAAGACATAGTATAACAGATAGTACACTATAGAGTTAGGAGGACCAGAATTAAAATCTGATATCAAATGCTTACTAGCTATGTGATTCTGGATCTGTCACTTAACTCTTTCCTCATCTGTAAAATGAGCTAGAGAGGAAATGGCAATCTATGCATTATGTCATATTCCTGCTTCATGCTAAATCTTCCTTATTCCAAGCCCAGTGTTCTATTCATTGTACCACTTAGTACCCCTAGAATCTGGGACTGGGATTCAAGTTTTGCCTCTGATACATACTAACAGTGTGACTTTGGTTAAGCAAGTGTTTTAACCTCTCAGATCTTCAGACAACTCTCTAAGACTAAAAGTTACAGAAAAATTGTCAATTATAGAGTTGAGTTTCTATTCTAAAGTCATCATAGATGTTGACAATTGGGGAAACTGATCCATTATCCTTGAAGGAAGCAACTCTATTTCTTTTTCTCATAGTGTCACCTAGCAAATTGCTGTCATTCAGTCATGTTTGACTCTATATGACTGCATGGATGTTGTCCATGGAGTTTTCTTGGCAGAGAAACTGGAATGGTTTGCTATTTCCTTCTCCAGTGTGTCTCCATTTTACAGAAGAGGAACTGAAGCAAATAGGGGTTAAGTGACTTGCTCAGATTCTCACAGCTAGTAAATGTCCACAGCTATATTTGAACTCAGATCTTCCAGTGGTCTATCCACTTGAATAGTTGGAACTATCCAACTAGTTGCCCCACCTAGATAATTAGTTGCTGCTTAATGCATACTTTTTTATTGATTAAAAAAAACAAAACAACATTTGCCCTTTATTATACTGAGATCCATACTGTAGTAGAATGTGTTGTGGTGACATTTTAATGTATTAGATTTGTTTCTTACCATGACACCTAATACTGGGCTCCTCATACAATAGACACTAATTCATATGTTGGCTGACTTGTCACAGATAGCAGCTTGTAAGTCTGAAGATTCAGTTTAGAAATGTTCAGGATTCCCAGACTTTGAACTTCACTTGTTTGGGGAGCATCACAGTGGGCACACAATGACATTTCTGCTTCATCTCACTGATTACACTCAATGGGAAGATAACATGCTAAAAGCACTCCTGGGGCCATGTCTACCCATGGTTTGTTTAAAATGCAAAATATGAAGTCTGCCATCAGAGAAGCAATATCCATTATGCAATTAATCTCTGCTGGTAAGGGCAAAGCCCTTCAAAGAATAAGAACTGTGATGATTAATTTTAATAAATTTCATGGTGTGGTTCATCCTAAAGACCCACTCAGAGAACAAAATTTACCAAGATTCTGCCTATACCACCTGAGGAAGATTATTTGAAGGAAGAAATTTATGTAGATTCATTCTGAAAATAATATAAGACCTTACTTTGTTAGACTCATGAGAATTGAGTCAAGTTAACAGTGGAAGCACCACTATGTGCCAGGCACAGTGCTAAAGCTCTAAAAATATGAAAAAAGGCAAAAGGCAATTCTTTCCATGTGTGTATGGAAGGCAGGATCTGGAGTCAGGACAGCCCAACTTCCTGAGTCCAAATCTGGCCTCAAACATTTACTAGCTGCATGACTCTGGGCAAATTACTTAACCCTTAACTACACTTTCCTCATCTATAGAATCATCTGAAGAAGGAAATGGCAGATGATTCCAAAATCTTTGCTAAGAAAACCACAGATGGGAGAAACTAAATTCGGACACAACTGAACAACAACAAGCTCTTAAGGAACTCATAATCGAATGGGGGAGAAAATATGCAAACAGCACTGAAACAGAATAAATTGGAGATAATCTTACAGGGTAGCTACGAGCATTAAATGGTTTGGGGAAGGGCTCCTAATAGGTACTGGGTTTTTAGATGAGACTTTAAATAAAAGAATCCACAAAAGGGATGAGAAGCCATTGTCTATGATTCAAGGAAAATTTCCTTATTTTCTACTTTTGAGATGCCATGATTTAATGAATATGTTGGTATATCTAAATAAGACACAGATTCAAATCTTGCCTCTGCTATTTTTTTAACCTATGTAGTTTTTAAGTTCTAATCTTCAGGAAGCTTTCTAAGACTTTATGGTACAATGCTACAAGAGGAATGGTGGAGGGAATTTCCATCCTGGAGAAATTACATCTCCTTGACACAGCCTGCAGCTGGGTGATGAAATGGATGAGTCCTAGACCTGGAGTCCAAAAGATCTGTGTTCAAATAGTCTCAGACACTTACTAGCAAGTCATGTAACGTCTGTCTGCCTCAGTTTCCTCAGATGTAAAGTGAGAATAATAATATCACCTACTTCCCAAGGCTGTTATTAGGACTAAAAGAAATAATACATATAAATTGCTTTATAAAGCTTAAGCTATAGACATGCTAACTATTATTACTGGTGGTGACCCATTGCCTAGTGAGCCTTCTCTCACCTAGCAGGTTTTATCTGAAGGATCCTGACCATTATTTGTGTGGCTGCTGGCTCTTTTCCAAGTCCTTTCCTCTCTGGTGCCCTGTGTTCTGCCTGCTATGGTTGCTAGGAGATGAGTGCTCTTGGTTCTCACGTGGGGCACAGTTTGGCTGGAAGTTGTTATTCCTGTGTGGGAGCAGCAGCCTACATGTGGGGGGTGAAGTTCATGTCATCACTTGGCTTTTTTTTTTTTTTTTTTTTGCCAAACTGACTCTTGCTATCTTTTGTTGCTGCCTCTTCTGGTCATTCTTTCTGTTACTCAGCTCATCCTTACTCTTATCCAGAAATTTTAGAGGCAAGTCTAGAAGCTCCTGGTCATTCCAGGAGGAAGAATTAATCACCTTGGAATCCCCACCCTTACCTGCTAACCCTAGAAATGATCAAAATATCTGTACTCACTCCATAGTGCATCCTGATTGGTTACATGAAGATTTTAAAACTTTATAAATATCATCTGATTTAATTTTCAGAACACTGCTGTCAGGGAGGTGCTATTATTATTCCCAGGAAACTGAGGCAGACAGGAGTTTGCATTGGGTGATATAAGTAGTAAGTATCTGAGGCCAGATTTGAATTCAAATCTTCCAGACTCTAGATATAGTACTCTATTCATTTTGCTACCCTTCCTAAATGCTGAAAAATTATCTTTCCTAAATTCATCAACTTGTAATTCTCTGGTACAGGAGATTTCTGGTATAAAAGAGAAAAAAACATTTGTTATTGGCACTTCTGATTACACATGCCAAATTATAAGGGAAGATTAAAAGTAAAGTAAAATCCTAGAATTTTAGAAAATCACCTCATCCAATTGCCCATTTTGCAAATGAGGGAAGTAAGGTAAGTAGGGAAGGATATTCAAGGTCATTTTAAAGCTAATTCTTGGTGGAACTAAAATGATAACTGTAACTCTATGCTGCCTCCCTGAATAGTCAAATAGGATTTGCTTCATTTATAACCTATGGTTGGTCATTCTAAATTTTGAACTTACATGGACCAGGTTCAGTTTTGGTTGCTATGCCAGCTCTAATACTCAATCATTTAAGACTTATTTTGCCCTTAAAAGGAGCTTCTTTTGGAAATCTCATAATATGGTTTATATCTAGAACTCCACAGACTTTGGTAAATGAGTGATGAAATAGCTCAAGGTATGAAACTATTTGGTACAGGGTAGCCTTTATTTCATCACACAGACAGACTGCAGAAAACTATGGATGCAAATCTCCTCCCTCACAGGTATGTCTCTTCTTCTCTACAGAAATCCACTAAATTATTTTCCTTCTTTAAAAAAAATTATTTTAATGTTTTATTTTCCCCCAATTACATGTAAAAACACTTAACATTCTTATTTCAAATTTTGAATTCAAAATTCACTCCCTCCCTTCCCTTTCCCCTTTATTGAGAAAGCAATTTGATATGTTATACATGTGGAGTCATATAAAACATGTTTCCATGTAAATCATGCTATGAAAGAAAACACAAACAAAAAACTCTTAGAAAAATGAAGAAAGTAAAGAAAAAACATCTTTAATCTGCATTCAGACTCCATTAATTGTTTCTCTGGAGATGGACAGCTCTTTTCATCATAAGTCCTTCAGAATTATCTTGGATTATTGTATTGCTGAGAATAGCTAAATTATTATAGTAGATCAGTAGTTCACAAGTAGTACAATATAATCCATTTCCTTCTTAAGGGAGTTATAACTGTATAAGATTCCAATAGACTTTTTTCTTTCTTATTGACTGTGTATTTTTCCCTAACCTTAAAAACTAGTAGGAAAAGCAAAAATAGTACAAGCAGCTAGCAGCAAAATAATAAGTTTTGTCTACCAAAAAGTAGAAGTTGAGTTTGCTAGATAGTTCAGTTACTTTTTTATGGACCTACAAAGTAGCTAGATGGGTCAGTGTATAGAGTGCTGGTCCTGGAGTCAGGAAGACTTGAGTTCAAATGAGACTTCAGATGCTTACTAGGTGTGTGATCCTGGGCACACTTAACCTCTGTTTGCCTCAGTCCACTGGAGATGGAAATAGCAAAACACTCCAGTATCTTTGCCAAGGAAACCTCATAGATAAGATGGTCTTCAAGGGTCACAAAGAGGTAGATATGACTAAACAACAATAACAAGAACAACAAAAAACTTAGACAAACAGTATTTTATTCTTTTCTCAATAGAATTTTACTTTTATAAAAACATGCAAAGATAATTTTTATCATTCATTTGTATAAGATTTTTGTGTTCCACTAATACATAATTGGTGGAGTTGTGAACTGATCCAACCATTTTGGAGAGCAATTTGAAATTAAGACCAAAGGGCTATCAAAATAGACATACTCTTTGATCTAGCAGTGTCACTATTGGGCCTGTATCCCAAAGAAATCATAAAAAAGGGAAAAGAACTCACATGTACAAAAATATTTGTAGCAGTCTTTTTTGTAGTGGTAAGAAACTGGAAACTGAGTGGATGCCCATCATTTGGAGAATAGTTGAATAAGTTATGGTATATGATTGTTATGGAATATTATTGTTCTGTAAGAAACGACCAACAAGATAATTTTAGAAAGGCCTGGAGAGACTTGCATGAACTGATGCTAAGTGAAATGAGTAGAACCCTTGTACAGAACAAGGGGCAGCTAGGTGGTGCAGTGGTTAGAGCACCAGCCCTGAAGTCAGGAGGACCTGAGTTCAAATTTGGACTCAGACACTTCCTAGCTGTGTGACCCCAGGCAAGAAAAAACTTAACCCCAATTGCCTCAAAAAAAAAAAAAAGAACCCTTGTACAGAACAAAATTATGTAATAATCAGCTGTGATAGAGTTGGTTCTTTTCAACAATGAGGTGATTCTAATAGACTTGTAATGATGGAGAGAGCCATTTACATCCAGAAAGAGAACTATGGGGACTGAATGTGGATCACAACTAGTATTTCTACCTTAAAAAATATATATTTTTTTCTTCTTCCCTCCCGCCCCAAGACAGCAAGCAATCTGATATGGATTATATTTGTGTAATACTTTCAAACATATTTCCATTTTAAGCATTTTATTAAATAACTACTATATACCAGGTGCATACTAAGTATTATTTTATTTGATCTTCCCAACACCCTGATAAATATGTGTTATTATTGCCCTGATTTTACAGATGAGAAAACTGGGTTAGAATTAGATTAAGTGACTTGCCCAGGATCACATAGCTAATCTGAGGTCATATTAGAATTCAGATTTTGTGACAGCTGTCAGAGTTTGAGGTGCTAGGCGATGGGTACATCTTGGAAGCTCATTTTGTATCCCTATGAAGTTCAGCTTACTATGCTAAATATGTTTATGACATATTTAACAAATTAAGATTAATCAGAAAATAGTAGGGAAAAGTAAAGTGAACTTTCTGATGAACTCAGATTTTAAAAATATATTCCTTTCAATAGATTGATATTGTAAATGACACTGAAGAAACAAAGAAACCAAACAGTCCCTGCCCTTCAAAGAGTTTTTAATCTTGCAGAAAAATAAGGGGCAGCTAGGTGGTACAGTGAATAGAGTTCCAGGACCTACATCCTGGGCCTACAGGCCCATATTCCCATAGTTCCTGAGTTCAAATTTGGCTTCAAACATTTACTAGTTGTGTTTCTTTGGTTGTTATTTTCAGTTGTTTGAGATGAAGGGATTAGGATAGCAAATGGTTAATTGTGGGAATTGAGTAAATCATACTAATTCAGTCTTTTGTCTCAAAACTGAAGCTAGTTTGGTTTCTCTTCAGTTATGGGTCTAGTTCAAATTCTTTCTTGTGAGAAACTTTATTCAATTATGGGAATTGGGAGAAAACCTTATTGCATTGTTTGAGCCTATCCCTGCTTGGCTGGGAGGCTAGATCATCTCTAAGACTTAAATTATGCTGACTAGAAATTCAGTCAGATCCAAAGATTAATGCAAGGAGTTTTCTCACAATTGTACCTCTTGAGCAACCCATATATCTTATCTGAATACTGGCCATATATTGATCAGTTTTTATTTCCATATTCCTTTGATTGTATATACACACTTGCAGGGGAAGGAAAGATACTTCTTTTTCTGAATTCAAGGAGCTGTTTGTTCTTCCCCTTCCAGTTTGGAAAATTCCAAATCTTTCCAAAAAGATACTTCTTTTTCTGAATTCAAGGAGCTGTTTGTTCTTCCCCTTCCAGTTTGGAAAATTCTAAATCCAAAAATTTAGTTAAGTTTAAAAATTTAAAAATATCAACAAGCTGCATTAAAAATGAGATTACCTAATGTTTTATTGTTTCATTTCAACTAGCTGGCCTTATATAATTAATTGTTTTCATGTATAAAAGTTAGTCTCCCTCAATATTTAGAGTCCAGGTCTAAGCTGAGGAGGTCTGGTCCCAGTTGGGCAATTGCCATATTTAATAAATCAATATTCTTGGAATATTGAAATTCCATTTCCTTAGGCATTTCATCTTTCACAAATACCCTATTGCTGAAATTATTTGCCATTTCTTTCTCCAGCTCATTTTATAGATGAGGAAACTGAGGCAAAAAGGGTTTGATGACATGTCTAGGGCCACACAGTTAGAAGTGTCTGAGGGCAAATTTGAATTCAGCAAGATGAGTCTCCTTGACTCCAAGCCCAGTACTTTCCATTATACCATCTAGCTGCCTCTTATATGGAACAAGTCATTGAATGATTTTTGCCTCAGTTTCCTCATCTGTAAAATGAGTTGGAGAAGGAAATGACAAATCACTCCATTATCTTTGTCAAGAAAGTCCCCAAATGGGGTCATGAAGGGTTGGATGTGACTGAAAACAACTGCACAAGGACACTAAAGACATAGTTTTGCTCAGAAACCACAACAATATTCAGGGCAAGAACAAGGAAGGGACAGTATGAAAGTAGATGGAGAGCTTTTAAAGGATGAGGAAGAAAAACTATAACTAGTTAATTTCCATTTGTTTTTGGCTTCTTTATCTTTAAACAGAAAATAATTTAAAGAAAATTGAAACTTAAAATAAGTGAGGAGATAGCAGCTTACTGCTTTAAATGAGTTCACAAGGTACCAGACTTAGACAAATTACATCTACTTGGAGACATGGTTGCTGAAACAACATCATTGATCTTTGGGGAATCATGGAGAATGG
Organism: Myrmecobius fasciatus; assembly: GCA_023553655.1. Taxonomy (NCBI): domain Eukaryota; kingdom Metazoa; phylum Chordata; class Mammalia; order Dasyuromorphia; family Myrmecobiidae; genus Myrmecobius; species Myrmecobius fasciatus. The sequence goes on along the minus strand of JAJPUD010001429.1, from coordinate 33,444 downwards.
GGAAAATGCCATTATACTAGAGGGAGGAAAATAGCTGGATTTTCTTAAAAGGAGAGATGATGGATTTACCAAGCTATATATACCATAACGGGTATTCTGAGCAAAATTCTAGAATGGGTTATTAAACATATGACATACAAAATTTTTAAGAGGCATCACTAAATACCATATTTCAGTAAGAACAAAATTATGCCGTATTGTTCTAATTTCCTTCCTTGGTAGATAGACTAGGAAACTTCTGTATGCACAATATATCTGGATTTCAGCAACCATTTGCAAAGCTACACATGATATATTTGTGGACAAGATGAAGAGATTTGGTATACATGATAGTAGTGTTCTGTGGAGCCACATAACTCCGTAAACAATCTAAGCTAAAGAGAGTTGAACATCAGCTCTGTTCTCGGCCCTATTTCTTTTTTAAAATTAAATTTTCATTTTAAAAAATTCTCAATTTTAATATTAGCTTAAAAATCAACAGGGATGCTAAATGGATCTAAATGGAATAGTAGATAGAGTGCCAAGCCTGGAGTCAAGGATATTCAACTTCCTGAGTTCAAATCTGGCCTCAGATACTTACTAGCTGTGTGACTCTAGGTAAATCACTTAACTGTTTGCCTCAATTTCCTCATCTGTCAAATAAGTGGGAAAAGGAAATAGCGGACCACTTCAGTATCTTTTCCAAGAAGACCCCAAGTGGGCTGGAGGGGCAATTGGATGACACAGAGGATAAAATATTAATCTTGAAGTCAGGAGGACCTGAGTTCAAATCTTGCCATAGACATTTAATACTACTTAGCTGTGTTTCCCTGAGCAAGTGACTTATGTACAATAGCCTTGCAAAAGAACAACCAAAGTAGTCCCCCAAATGGAGTAAAAAAGAATCAGATATGACTGAAAAACAACAAAAAATAATCATATAGTTTTCAATCTATAGAAAGGTAAAAAGGATTACACAAGAAACTATTTTTAAAAATTTGTTTTTTAAAGAATATATCACAAAGTAGTCACAAAATTTGTTTTGATTATGTCCTCCTCTGAACTTTTTATCTTCTGTGTATTATTATAGTTTTATTGGTGCTTTCCTTAAAAATTTGTTTTCTATCATCATTCACAAACAGTTCTAATTTCTTTAACATAAGGCATGATCAAATATACAAATGACTTGAAATTTGTAGGAATAAGATGTTGCATGATAGAATCAGAATTTTTAAATTTAGTTAAGTTTAAAAATTTAAAAATGTCAACAAGCTGCAAGAATGGTTGGACTTAATGAGATGAAATGACCTCTAAGACTTTTCCACTAAGGATTCTGAAACACATAGCTATTAAGCGTTCAACTCCCTAGTAGGGGCCCATGTCCTTGAAAGAAAGAAGAATAAGGATAGATTTCTATCCTTGCCTTCTCAGTCTGTGACTTTCTAACCACTGGATATCTTTAAGTGGAGATAACTACTAGCTGAGGATATTGTAGAAGAGAGTCATTCTTCAAAAATCATTTTCAATTTGGCAATTCTATAGTTTTACAAATATGACGTTCTTTTTGTTTTCATTCAGTTGTTTAGTTGTGCGACTCTTCATGATCCGATGGACTTGTCCACAGGGTTTTCTTGGCAAATAGTTTTCAGTCTCCTTCTCCAGTGTGTCCCCATTTTACAGATGAAGAACTAAGGCAAATATGACCAGGGTGACATAGATAAGTCAGTGTCTGAGGCCAGATTTGAATTCAGATCTTCATGACTTTAAGCCCAGTCTTCACCTGTTGATGAAGAATGTGTAACTAGACAAGTATTTATGTGAAAAAAGACATTGGTTTTACTGGATTGTAACCTGTTATACCTGCTAGAAAATTTAATGACTTCATGTTCTTATTGTTGTTCAGTCACTTTCAGTTGTGTTTAACTCTTTGTTACTCCATTTGGGGTTTTCTTGGCAAAGATATTGGAATAGTTTGCTATTTCTTTCTCTAGCTCATTTTATAGATAAGGAAACTGAGGCAGACAGAGTTAAGTGACTTATTCAGATTCATATAACTAAGAAGTATCTGAGGCCAGATTTGAACTCAAGAAGGTGAAAAATGTGGCACTTTATCCACTTGACCATCTACCTGCCCCAGGAAGGTAGATTATATTAATTCAGACCAAAAACATCTGGAGTGATTAAACTGATAATCCTACTGTATTTTGTCCTGACCAGACCATATCTAGAATGCTGTGTTCAGTTTGGGGCAGCACATATTAGAAGTGACATTGACAAACTAGAGCACATCTATAATGGGGTAACTGGAATAATGAGGGAATGTAAAAGCCATATGATACAAAACTGATTGAAGGAACTATTGATGTTTAGTCTGAAGAAGAGAAGGCCTAAGGGAGTCATGATTGTAGTCTCCAAAATATTTGAAGAGCTGTCATATGGAAGAAGGATTAGGCTGATTTCCCTTAGTCCCAGGGGCCAGAGCTAAAACCAAAGAGTGGAAGCTACAGGGAGTTGAGTGTGACACAGTATGAGAATCTATTTTCTAACAGATATTGAGCTGCCTGAAAAAAGTGAACTCATCATCATCAGAGGTGTATAAGCAGGCCAGAGAAGCACCTCTCTGCACGTTCTAGAGCTTTTCATTCATTCACCAGACAAGGTTTGATAGCTTTGTCTGAGATCCTTCCAGCTCAGAGATTCTGTGATTCTCTACCTGGTTGCAAGCCAGCAACAAAGAAGGAAAAAAGCATCAATTCCTAGGGTGCCCTGATCTGGTAATCCTGGATAGTTTTCTTCCTAGGCCATATCCACATATTTCAGAGCCCACTCTGTTATTACTTCATCAGCAGAGATCAGCACTCTCTGTGCCTGACCAAAATCACAATGCAGTTGTTTGCCACTCCCCCTATTTCCACCTCCCTGATACCTTATCCACATCTCCTCGTCTGCCCTTATTTTCCCTCTTTTCATTACCCTGCTTCTCCCGTAGCACTTGGGCAAAAGAGATTCCTGCCCTAATGAATCAATCAGTGGGAAGAAATTCTAGTTCTGTTCAGGTAGTGCCTGCAGAAATTTTCTGAAGCATTTTGGCAGGCTTCAGTGGACAGAGAGTGGGAAACGGCTGAGACTTCTGGGTAAGAGGGGCTTTGAGAATACATTGCTATCATAATCTTTATTGATATGTATTGAGCATTCATATTTATGTAAAGCTTGTGCTGCTCATTTAGTTTATGTACTTGTCCCTATGCGTGGTCTAAATGGAGGACTTTGATTCCTGTCTGAAGGGAGCAGGAGAAGGAGCCATGAGACCAGACATCTTGCTGTCTTCTGAGAGGATTGTGTTACTCAGCTCTCTTCAGTGTTGTTTATTGAAGGGGATGACATTTTTAGATTCAAAATGCTCTTATGGTTGCCATTCCTTTTTTTTTTTTAGCTTTTTTGCTGAGGCAATTGGGGTTAAGTGACTTGCCCAGGGTCACACAGCTAGGGAATGTTAAGTATCTGAGATCACATTTGAACTCAGGTCTTCCTGACTTCAGGGCTGGTGCTCTGTCCACTGTGTCATCTAGCTGCCCCTGGTTGCTGTTTCTTAAATGGAAAAGGGTACCCCAAACTTCTATCTACAGGCTTGACTTCTTCCCACTAAACATTAGTTACATATAAAAATCATTACAGTGAATAGTAAGTACATGTAGTCATCCACATAGATAGCAAGTAGAAACAAGAGAATTAGAATTAAAAATGAGAGAACGAATTCTCCCAATAGGAGGAATAAGAGAGAGAGAGAAAGAGAGACCATCTCACTCATTCCCAAGAGTCTCTAGAGAAAAAAGCTGGAAATCAGGGACATGTTGAGGATCCAGTTTTCTCCTATATGTCTACCTTCCAAAGTCTGTTCTTTCTTTTGGTAAAAAGAGTCTGGAAAGGCAGCTAGATGGTATAGTGGCCCTGGGATCAGGAGGATCTGAGTTCAAATTTGGCTTCAGACACTTAGTAGTTGTATAATCCTGGACAAGTCATTTAACCTCAATTTCCTCACAAAATAAAATAAGAATAGAGTCTGGAATATGCGTGTCTCTTAAAGGAGGAATGAAGTTTGTCTCTCTTCTCCAAATCTCTCTAGCTAACTCAGCTTCCCCCCCCCCCAGGCAAGCAGCATTATTTTCCTATTTTCTCCACTAAAAAGGAAAGTCTATTGCCATCACTCCAGGCCTAAAGTCCATTTTAAACTTATAGAGAGAGTCAGGATGAAGTAGTGAATAGATTCATAATCTTGCAGTCAGGAAGTCTAGGATTCAAGTCCTTCCTTTGACATACACTGGCTGTTTAACCATGGATAAACCACTTAGCCTCTCTGTTCAAGTATCTCAAGTTGGGAGACAGGATGCTGTGGTGGAAAGAGCAACAACATTACTATGATCTTTATTGGTGTACATATATATATATATATATATATATACACACACACACATATACGTATACTTACATAAAATATCTCTATTTCTCTAGAAAGAAGCACTGTGTTACTTCGCATTTCTCTGGCTAAGATGACAAGAAAAGATAATGATTAATGTTGGAGGAGATGTGGAAACTGAAACACTAATGTATTGTTGGTGGAATTGTAAACTGATCCAACCATTTTGGAGAACAATTTGGAGCTATGCCCAAAAAGTTATAAAACTGTGATTCAACAATGTCTCTGCTGGGCTTATATCCCCCAAAAATCTTAAAGTAGGGAAAATGTGCAAAAATGTTTGCAGCAGCCCTTTTTGTGGTGGCAAAGAACTGGAAACTGAATGGATGCCCATCTGTTGGGGAATGAATAGAATGGAATATTAATATTCTATAAGAAATGATGAGCAGGCTGATTTTAGATAAGCCTGGAAATACTTACATAAGCTGATGCTAAGTGAGCAGAACCAAGAGAACATTGCACACAGCAACAACAAGATTATGTGATGATCAATTCTGATGTAAATGGCTCTTTTAAACAATATGGTGATTCAAGGAAATTCCAATAGACTTGGGATGGAAAGTGCCATCTGCATCCAGAAAGAGAACTATGGAGACTAAATGTGTATCAAAGTATAGTATTTTCACCTTTTCCGGTGGTGGTGCTTGTGTTTTTTTTTTTTTCTTTATTTCACCTTTTGATCTGATTTTTCTTGCATAGCATGATGAATAGGGAAATATGGTTAGAAGAATTGCAATGCTTAGGCTAAATAAATAAATAAATATGCAATGTGGTGTAGTATCTCAAGGGGCTTACATCCTGATCCTGTTACTTACTATACTTGCATTGCTATGGGCAAATCACAGTCTTTCTAGGCCTCTGTTTTAACAACTGAACATGAAGTGATTGGACAAGAGGACCTCTGAGGTTTTAAATCTATGATTCAATTATCTTAACATTCAGAATAGTTACTAATCTGCCCTTACAGAGAGGGTTTCCATATTAGGAGTTCCTTAAACTGATATCATGAGTTCATATCAAAATAAAACAAATCCTTAACTTTTGCATCATGTTGATTCTGTATTAGCATTCTGTATAGCACAGAAAAAAACAAAATCCCTTCCTTCATAGAGTCAGTATTTTGAATTGTACCATCAGTCTGAAGGAAGAGGAAGCAATACAGATCTTGTTAGACTTGAAAATCCTTTCCCAGAGATTGTAACTGTTTCTGCAGGCATCCTCTCCTTGCATTGTCTGGCCTTGTGTCTATAAAATAGGAGTCCAGACATCATGTTAAAGCAGATTCCGCCCCCCTCCCTTGTTTTCCTTGAGGGTTGTTTTAAAACAGGAAAATGAAAAAAGCAGCAATAATGCCAAGGTTTTTTGCTAACCCCAAGATGATATTCAAAAATTTGATTGCAAAATCTGCATTAAGAGAGTGGCTATTTGGAGAGAGTTATCTTCCCACCCTCAGACAAGCAGGAAAATCAACTGTATGCGTTACCTCTATATTAAGAATTAAATCTGTTCCCAAATGATAAATTGTTTCAGAAAACTGAGAGCCCTTGAAAATTGGGGGGGAGGTAGGAGAAAAGAGAATAAAGTTCTCATTACAAGCCTAATTATACAGAATTTGATGGGAAAACCCTTCCATTCAAGTGTCATTATGGATGATGGTTGAACTGAATTAAAGCAACAAAAATCTCAGGTGGGAAGGTCCCTCCAGCAGCTTTCAGTAACCCCATAGGCTGACAGGCTCTGTACCTTTGCATTACTGCTCAGAGGGTTAGATGGATGATTTAGAGCTGATTGCTTATTCATCAAAGAAGTTTTGAAGACCCTGTGGTGTCTCCACTTCTGCTTCTCTCATTTTCAAATTCCTAATCATGAGAGGAAGATTTTGCAAGATCACGTTCTCTTTTTGGGTTATGCCTACCGTGCCAGAGAATAAGATGTATGTAAGTCAGGATTCACTGTTCATATTTCCTATAAAGCCCACGAGAAAGGAAAGGGGAGAGAATACTATTAAGAACACATATAAATAGCCCTCTGATTAGAAGCTTTCCCTTCCAGGATCTCTGTTTGATCCTGAAGGCTTGAATTTGAAGATTTGAGGTTATTAGATCGTGTAAATCTAGGGGAAGAAGTGGAAATGGGCAACAGAGTCATTATTCAGGATTCAAGGCAAATTTCTTTCTTTTTTATGGACTTACATAGTGGGTCCCCCAAACAAAGCTACTTCAAGTTCAAGGTACTCTAAGGGCCCATATCCATTGAAAACCATGGATCATGAATTCCCCAGATGTATCTGCTTTTCTATTAGTTCAATTAGTTCAAAATATTTAATAAGAAAAGTAGCAGTATAACATTTCCTTATAAGTCTGAGACACATTTTCCCCTAGATAGATACACTCTCAGTGAGAAGGATGGACAGACACATGTAGGAGAAGCATGTGGAGACAATATGAGTTAAGATGGAACCCACCCTGTCCCTTGTTCTGACCCCTTTTTATCTTGATATAGCAAAATGATTCAGCTGACCTGCAGCTCCTAAGAAGTCTTGTGGGGTCAAGTGTACTGACTGAGGAGAGGAGAAGCTCTGTATAGAGGGAAGAAGAATACTCATGTCTCCTAAGTTGGATATGTAAGAAAGTCAGGCTGGAATTGAAACCCTGCTACCTAACACCTTCTCTCTCCTTTCCTTATCTATATCTGTGTAACATAGATCCTGACAATATATCACAAAGCAGGTATTAAGTGTTTACCACATGTCCTGCTGCACTAGGTTGTCTGAGGATGTCGTCATATATAGATATATATATATATATACATATATATATATGTGTTGGTATTTAGTCATTTCAATTATATTTGGCTCTTCATAACCCTTTTTGGAGTTTTCTTGGCAAAAATACTGGAGTGGTTTGCCATTTTCTTCTCCAACTCATTTGACAGATGAGGAAACTGAGGCAAACAAGATTAAGTAACATGCCCAGCTAGGGTCACCCAACTAATAATTGTCTGAGAGCAGATTTGAACTCAAAAAGATTACTCTTTCTGATTCCAGGCTCAGCATTCCATTCATTGCATCACTGACCTGTCTTACAAGATATAAAGATACACTCACACAAACTTTTTCTCTTTTTTTCTCTCTGTGTCTCTGTCTCTGTCTCCCCTCTGTGTGTGTGTATATATATATATATATATATGTATATATATGTATATGTACATGTCCCCTCTGTGTATATATATGTATATTTATATGTAAATGTATATATATATACTCTGTATATACATACACTCACATACATATGAATATTGTTATGATGAAAATAAAGTAAACTAAGGCATAAAGTTCCAAGCACAATTTACTAGTAAATCATAAAACTTACCAATAAATAGGATTTTGTCTTTCCCAGAAAGCTAAGACCCTTAATGAGAGGAACAACATTTTTGAATAGTTTTGAAGAATGCAGAACAAAGAATAGGTCTTCATAGCTGGGAAACAATTTACAATTTTAAGAGAATTTGATGTCATGAATGACAAAATCAATATGATTAGTTTCAAAGCTGAGGTGTGGGACACAAAATGCTTGGTTGGAGATTAGCTAGCAACAATGCCCTCCTTTCCTCCTATGGTTAAGAAATGTTCATTTTTTGAGTTCACCTGCAGGTTAGAACTAGTGGATCAAACTTCATTGGATAACAAACCAGACTTTCCTGAAGGATAACTTGGTGGTATAAAGGCACTAGACCGGACTCCCTGGTATCCACCCATATCCCTCAAGGATAGAACAGTGATTATCAAGAGAAGTATATTTCTAAATTTAATTTGTTACAGGCCAGATGAATTTCTGAACTAAACTTAAAAACAAAGGACCGTGACTTAGGCAGAGGGGAAAAAAATCAATTAACTGTAAATAGGATCAATTAAAAGATAATACAGAATTAATCTGATTATTTTAATTCCCCATTTTGATCAATAGCAGATATGTCTCATAAATAAATATGGAAGACAGATAAATAGATAGGTAGAAACAATATTTAAATATGTGTGTTTCTACAAGATAGATATCTCTCTGGATACAGATCCATAAACCTTGAACCCCTGATCTGTCTGTCTGTCCCTCTGTCTGTCTGTCTATCTATATCTCTCCATTTATCTGCCTATATGCCTATCTATCTATCTAGTAGATGGGAGGACAGGAAAGGCACTAATAGCTGGAGTGATTAGGAACAATATTCTAAAGGATATGGGATGTGAGACTTAAAGGAAGACAGGAAAAAAGAGGACAAGTGGAAAGTAATAGTAATAAAAAAAAAATTGGGAAAGGAAGAAGATTTGGAAGAAAGATAATGGCTCCTGTTTTGAAAATATTAAGTTTGACTTTAAGGACTGCTATATGAGACGTCCAGTTTAAAATGTCCAAAAAGCATTGGTGGTATATAACTGAGCAAAGTTCTGATTATATAGATATAGAAATCATCTGCATAGAGAGTTTTAAATAAAGGGAGGCTTTCAGAGGTATTTTTTTTTTTTGCTCTGCCCTTGAGCCCTCCAGTCAGAGGGAAGCCAGCAACTAAGGATGTTGCAGAGTGTTGAGTATCAAAGATGAAGTGATCTCCAATTCTGATGGACATGGTTCTCTTCAACAATGAGGTGATTCAAACCAGTTCCTATTGTTCAGAGATGAAGATAGTCATATACATACAGAGAGAGGCCTGAGGGAACTGAGTGTGGACCACAATATAGCATTTCAACGCTTTCTGTAAATGTTTGTTTGAATTTTGTTTTCCTTTCTCTTTTTTTTTCCTCTTTCTAGATCTGATTTTTCTTGTGCAGCAAGATAACTGTATAGATAGTATACATATAGTGGATTTAACATATATTTTAACATATTTAACATGTATTAGACTACCTGCCATCTGGGGGGGGGTGGGAAAGAGGGGGAAAATTTGGAACAAAAAATTTTGCAAAGGTCAATGTAGAAAAATTACTCATATGTTTTGTAAATAAAAAAGCTTTAATAAACAAACAAAAAAAGAGTGAATGTTGAAAACTATCTTTGCCTGTATTTTGAAAATAAAAAGTTATTAAAACAAAAAGATGAAGTGATCTCCAGGATGATGAGATTTCTGATGAGTAACTTATCTTAGGGAAAATCACGTTGTTCAAAGCATCAAAACCAAGCAGAGCAGCTGGTAGGAAAATGAGGAGAAGCAGCATTACATCAGAGTATGTGGGTTAGTAGAGCATGGGGGAGTAAAGTGGAAGAACACTGGAAAGCGAAAGAGGGTCAAGTTATGAAAGGTTTTAATTCCAAAGAGAAAATTTTGCATTCAATCCTGGAAGTGATAGAGAACCACTGAAGTTTTTTTAATGGGAGTGTAACATAATTAGACCTGAGCCTTAGGAATAACAAGTCTTTTCCCATTCCAGACCATCATTTACATTAAACATCTTTACAACTCTTTGAGTAGAGGATAGATTGGAGTGGAAGAGAGAGACTTGAGACAGAGAGACCAGGCAAAAGGTGATTGCAGTAGTCCAGATGTGAAGTGACAAACGCCTGCCCCAGGGGGTGGCAGAAAAGAAAAGGGGCACATATGAAAGATGCTATGAAGGTAACATTGATAGAACTTGGCAATGGAGGATTTGAATTCGAGCTTCCTGACTTCAGGTCCAACACTATCTACTATACCACCTAAGTACTTTCAAGTGGAGAGTAGAATAACCAAAAGCCAAAGTATACATGCAGTGGGGAAGCAGGTCCCCGGATTATTTTTTGCTAATTACTTAGAATACATCCACATCAAACACTCAGGCTTAATGAAGCTTTGAAGAGCTATTAGAAAAAAAATATTAAGTTAAAAAGTTTCTGCACAAACAAAACTAATGCAGACAAGATTAGGAGGGAAGCATCAAATTGGGAAATCATCTTTACATTTAATGGTTCTGATAAAGGCCTCATTTCTAAAATATATAGAGAATTGTCTCATATATACAAGAATTCAAGCCACTCTTCAATAGATAAGTGGTCAAGGGATATGAACAGACAATTTTCAGATGATGAAATTAAAACCATCTCTAGTCATATGAAAAGTTGCTCCAAGTCACTATTGATCAGAGAAATGCAAATTAAGACAACTCTGAGGTACCACTACACACCTATCAGATTGGCTAAAATGACAGGAAAAGATAACGATGAATGTTGGAGGGGATGTGGGAAAACTGGGACACTAATACATTGTTGGTGGAACTGTGAACGGATCCAACCATTCTGGAGAGCAATTTGGAGCTATGCTCAAAAAGTTGTCAAACTGTGCATACCCTTTGACCCAGCAGTGTTTCTACTGGGCCTATATCCCAAAGAGATCTTAGAGGAGGGAAAGGGACCCACCTGTGCAAGAATGTTTGTGGCAGCCCTTTTTGTAGTGGCTAGAAACTGGAAACTGAAGGGATGCCCATCAATTGGAGAGTGGCTGAATAAATTATGGTATATGAATGTTATGGAATATTATTGCTCTGTAAGAAACGACCAGCAGGACGATTTCAGAGAGGCCTGGAGGGACTTGCATGAACTGATGCTGAGTGAAACGAGCAGAACCAGGAGATCATCATACACAGCAACAACAGTATTACATGATGATCAATTCTGATGGACAAGGCTCTCTGCAACAAAGAATTGTCTCAAACCAGTTCCAATTGTTCACTGAAGAAAACCATATACACCCAGAGAGAGGGAAATGAAATATGGACCACAATGTAACATTTTCATGATCTCTATTGACATTTGCTTGCATTGTGTTACCTTTTTCTGATTCTTTTTTCTTCTTGTAGATAGGATTTTTCTTGCATAACTTCTCAAGTATTTCAACATTATTAACATGTAGTGGACTTCCTGCCATCTAGGGGAGGGGAGGGGACTGGGGGTAAAATTTGTAATGGAAAGGTCTGTAAAGATCAATGTTGGGAAACTACCCATATACATGTCATACAAATAAAAAGCTTTAAATAAAAAAAAAAAAAGAAAAAAGAAAAGAAAAAAAAATCCTCCTTATGTTTCAGTAAATCTCCGATTGCCTTTTCCTTCTACTATAGCTCACAGCCCAAGGATACCATCTCCTCCAGTGCAATTCTTGTCCATGTTTTTTCTGTAGATATTACAACCAACACACTGGAAGCCTTCTTTTGCTTTTTTTTCAATATTTCATAGATATCAATGCAATGTGGCAATGGGGATAAAATGCTGGGCATGGGGTCAGGGAACCTTGGGTTCAAATCTTGACTCTGACACATATTAGTGGATGAACATGGACAAGTGAACCTCAGGCTACTTTCTAAATTAAAAATTTTATATGGATTTTGTCCTCTCTTGGTAGGGTGAATTCCACCTTGAAGGGACTACAGGTCCTTAATTCAAAAAGTGATACAACTATAAAAAATAGGTTGTCTATCTATCATCTCGTCCTCTTGCTATAAGACTAATCTACATCCTTTTCCAGTCATACATATCCTTGAAGTCTTTTATGTTGCTTTCTTTCATGCACATTATCTTTGGTAAAGTTCTCCAACCTATTTATACCTCTTCTATAGATTTCTCCTTACGTCTGTGTCATCTGAAATTGTTATCTTTCCAAGATTATGGTGTTCTGTGATTCCTGACTTCATAACATCCTGGGAGAATACATGTTTAAATGATGGATTTTTATCCAGAGAACATCTTGGGATCACTGAAAGTACTACAGTTTCCCAAATGTAACCAAGCCCATCCTTCTGCTCCTCTTCCTCCTCCTCCTCCTATTCAATTCTGTGCAGCTCTTTGTTCATAAGTAAAACAAAAACAAAAACCCAAGACATATATATATATATGCATATATATACATACATGTCCATATATATATGTATATATATACACATATATATATATATATATATACAGAGAGAGGAAGAGAGAAAGAAAGAAAGAGAGGGAAAGAGAAACTAACTTGGTATTCAACTCTATATTATAACTGGGGCAATAGATATTATTCATCCTCTTTGTTTTTCTTCTTTGGATGACCAGCCTGACCTTTTTTTTTTTTTTTTTGAGTGTTCATGGTTCTCACTGAGAAGGTACTGTGACAAAAAGCAAGCCATTTACTGAATAGGCAGTCTTTTAAGACAATTTTCTGCAGCAAACCACATTTTCACAGTTACCCAATTGACTGAGTGCCAGAGAGAAAATAAGATCCCATTGTGTGTATTATTTTGTGATTACAAAAAACATATTTGACTTACTGGAGTAAAATACAGTATTAAAGATTTTCCTTAAACAAGAAACCTCCCACACAAATGTTTTGTTTTGTTTTGTTTTTAAAGAATAGCAATAGATTTTACAACAATAGTAATAGCAACTGACATTTATATAGTACCTTAAGATTTACAAACTGCTTTGGAGGACAGACACCATACAAAATTTCAAGATAGGAGGCCACAGAGATCATTGTTTAATAGTCTTCTTAGTATCAATAATTGAGGCATCAAATACAGAGATATATGCTTACCAAAGGTATTCATAATGTTAATGGGCAAGTCCTATTTGAAATCTAAAAGGAAGAAGTCTTTCTTGATAGTGAGATTCTACATGGCCCTACTTTTTTTTTTTTTTTTCAGTTTATTTGAGCACTTTTATTTTTCCTTATACAATGACATGTTGGGTATTAATTACAATTTTCCACTCTTAGGATGGTTTGCAAATTTTGGCATTTTAATGTCATTTGAGAACAGTAAGGCAATGTACAAAAATCTTGCACAAATTAACTAGATATACAAATTTATAAGTTGCAAATGCAAACATTTTTGTAACTTAGCCTTATGATATTGGGGGACTAAGTTAAGAAAAAATACTGTGGTTCTTAAGACTTAGATTCAATTTGCTAGCATTGGATGCAATAATGGTAGGATAGTGGCAAAATATAACATATGATTAATAAAATTCTTGCCAGTTTTAACTCTGGCAAGTCAACTCTTTTAAATGCTAAAAATCTGATTTTATATACCTTATAGAGATTTGATATCAACAGCTAGGTGGTACAAGGAATAGAGTGCTAGACCTGAAATCAAAAAGACTCATCTTGCTGAATTCAAATTTGGCCTCAAACACTTAATAGCTGTGTGACCCTGAGTAAGTCATTTAATCCAGTTTGTCTCAGTTTCCTCATCTATGAAATGAGCTGGAGAAGGAAGCTAACCACTTCAGTATCTTTGCAAGAAAACCCTAAATGGAGGGAGTCACAAAGAGTCGGACATTACTGAAAATGACACAACAGGTGGGATACTTTATAGAACTAAACTAAACAGCTGATGAGTGTTAACCAACCAGAAAGATTATATAAAATAGTAATAACAATTGATATTTATGTAGTGCTTTAAGGTTTACAAAATGCTTTGGGAGATGGATGGACATTATACAATATTTCAAAACAGAGATCACAGAGATAATATGCTATATTATTAGGTCAATATTTTATAGAAGTTGGGACAGCTAGTTGGTCAGAAGGACCTGAGTTCAAATTCTGCCTTAGTCACCTAATACTTAGTAGCTGTGAGACTCTGGACAAACCACTTCCTCCCCCCCCCCAAAAAAAAAAAAGAAAAGAAAAAAAGCAAACAGAAAAATTTATGGAAGTTAACTCTTAGCCTTAACTGTCATAAGAAGTGACAGAATTTAGAAGTTAGGTCAAAGATAAATCTAAAGAATGCTAACATGTACAGCAAGGGAACAACTGATAACTTGAATATGAGATCAAATCAGTAATGGTTTAACAATCTAAAAAGTGCAGTCTTTTTAAAGAAGACCTATTCCAGTTTCATGGGACTAACATGAGATATATATTATTTGCCAGGACAAATTTATACTTTGTGAATACTTGTGCAACAAATCTTCTACATCTGCTAGCAGTCTATTAAGAAGCATTCATGATGGCCTATTCCTGCTTGTTGATCCACATCTGCTGGAAGGTACAAAGAAGTCAGAATGTAGCCACAATCCAGATGGAATATTTATGTTCTGGGGGAATGATGACTTTAATTTTCATTGTGCTAGTGTCGGGGTTGTGATTTCTTTCTGCATTATGTTGGCAATGCCAGAGTACATGGCAGTATCATCAGAAAATACTGTATTGGAATAGAGATCCTTCAATTATTGTAACTTCCCTGAAAGTAAGGATTGTCTTTCTTTTTCATATTTGTATCTCTAGTGCTTAGCACAGTGCTAGATACATGGTAGGAACTTAATAAATGTACCCAGTCCCAAAATACCACAGAAAAACCTGGCAAAAATGGTCAGCAGTCCTATTCTTGCCTTAACTACATATCTCTAACAATAGGGCAGGATGTGTCTGAGAGTAATAATTAACATTTTGGAATGCACATCCATAGCTATCAATTTGTGTTTCCATTTGTGTTGAAGAGGAAAAAAAGACTACCTGTTTCTAAATTCTGGTCAGCCTGTTCCGTTTAAAAAAAAAAAAAAAAATTAAGTGCCAGTGATTCCACCCCCAGCTCTTCTTTGTGTCAATAAGCATTTAAATTCCTATGTGCCAGACATATGAATATGTATGTAAATATATGTAAATAAAAAGAAAGATAGAAACAAAAACAAACAAGCAAAAAACCCAGTTTCTGCTCCCAAGGAGCTCACAGCCAAATGGGGAGACAACATGCAAACAATTATGTATGAACAATAAATCGGGCCTAATCAACAGAGGACCGGAATGAAGAGGGGATCAGAAAAAATCTTGAGGAAGGTGGGGTTTTAGATTCAAAGGAAAGTAGCCTAAGGCCATCAACTATTGTACTTCTGCCTTGCCTTAATTCCTGGTACACCCAGATTTCCTTTTCCTGGGTCTGTTTTTCTGCTGGTCTGGACTCTCCATCTCTGTCCAGGACTTTCCATTTACTTATCAATGACCATTTAACTGTTGTACATTGTATTAAGCAAAGAGGATACAAATACAAAGATCCTCTTGGATTTAAAGCAAAGAGATACAATTTTCACAAGTAGCCAAATGCTTCCTTGTAATGACAAAAACAGAGAAAGAAGAAAGAACATGTGCCAGTCTGAGACCTAGCCAGCCAACTTCTCTGTTCTGGGAAATGTCACCAGATATTTGAAATCTTCAGAGTGACCTTGAGCATTGGAGCTTACATTACTTTGTATTTGGGGCAAAGGGAGCTTTAAAAATGTATCAACAGGGGCAGCTAGGTGGTGCAGTGGATAGAGCGTCAGCCCTGAAGTCAGAAGGAATTAAGTTCAAATCTGGTCTTAGACACTTAATACTTCCTAGCTGTGTGACCCTGGGCAAGTCACTTAACCCCAATTGCTTCAGGGGGGAAAAAAAGTAGCAGCCCAGATTTCTGAGCAACAAGATGGAGAATCAGGCATTTTCTCTGATCTTCTACCACCTTTTGAACCTATCGAAAACAGAAATTATGCATCAAAGATAAGCAACTTTAGCTATCTCCATGGTACTCAGAATCCAAAAGAAGGCAAAAAACATAAACCCCAAACGCTATGAGCTGATGCTCATTGATCCTGATTATTACCCACCTTCCAAGATACCAATAGGCTTCATTAACAGATCCAAGGACTAATATGTGTATCAGGGCTTGCAACAAAACCAGATCCCACAGCCAGTCCCTCCAGCATCTTTATAATGCCATGGAGACACCTACATCATACTGTGGAATCTTGCTTGGGCAGTGACAGTCTGCAGATGGCAAACTTTCAGGAGCAAAACCCTCCCAGGGGATGCCACTTGTAGTAGTATCATTGCAAAGCTCTGAACTGTCAGGTCAGATAACTCAGCAGTATCAGCATGGCATTTCAGAGGGGGAAGGACAGGTTGTGTATCACTGTAACAGCTCAGGGGAGCAGCATACAGCTAGAGCTAGTTCTAACCACTCAATGCTCACTTAGGACAGAGACATGGACTGGTTGAACCATGAATTGCCTAATATGGGAGGTGGCTAAAAGACTTTGAGACCCAGAGGGAATAAGATCAGAAAGTGAATAGGAAAAAAAGATGAAATTACCAAAGATCTTGGGAAGACTGAAACTCAAAAATCTTAAACATAAGTAAATAAATTAATAGGGAAAACAATAACAGAAGGCCTCCAGATGTAGTAAACAAGTTAAGGCATTGATAAATAAATACTGTCCCATCTTTTGATGGGATAGAATTCCATGGATAATACTACAAAGGACAAACAGATTTTATTTTAATAGGAAAAGATTTGTTATCAACTTAGAAGTTACCCTTGAATCAGCTGGGTGTATATTCATCAGATTCACTGATTTATCAGAGCTAAGATCAGAATGAATAAAAAGCAGTAAGAAAGAATAATAATGAAAAATCTATAGCACACAGTTGAAACAACTCAAGCCTAAGTTGTTTAAAGAAAGTGTAAGTATTATAAACATATATGCATAGAATATTTATATAATTTATACATATTAATTTAGATGGAGGGAGCGCTTAACCATTAAGGGGATCAGGAAAGGTGATGCTTGAATTAAATCTTGGAGGAAACTGATGTTCAGAAACACAGGTGAGGATCAAAAATATTCCAGGCATAGGAGACAACACAGAGCTGGAAAATATGGCATATTTTGTATGAGAAAGAGTAAGAAGTCCAGTTTGCTCTGGCCTTTGTTGTTATTCAGTCATTTCTGTTGTATGACTCTTCATGACCCGACTTGGGGTTTTCTTGGCAAAGATATTGGAGTGGTTTGCTCATTTAACAGATCGGGAGACTAAGGCAAAACAGGATTCAATGATTTGCTCAAGTCACATAGCCAAATAAAAATCTGTGGCTATATTTCAATTCAGAAAGGTAAATCTTCTTCACTTGCCACCTAACTGACCTCTTGGTCTGACCTTAGAATGTGTAAAAGGAAGTAATATGAAATAATGCAATCTAATTTATTTCTCTAGCTTAATGTTGTTAAATCAAAGATTTTAAAGGCCATTAGTAGATCAGAATGGGACTTGGTACTATTAACTCCTAGGATACTGGTGTCCAATAACTAACAGAGCCAATGGTGTAAATGTGTGGATCATTTGTGTAAATGTGGTATATACAGAACCATTCTTGTCATAAGAGTAACAGACAATGAAGGAGTTAAAAAGATTCTTGTGGGTTTAAAAAAAAAGACTTTGGAATTGGACAAGTATGGAAAATTAGAACTGACACTTTTCTCAGAACTGATGTCTTGGATGGGAAAGGCCACAAAAGAGTACTTCCCTTCCAGGTTAGGAGGTGGCCCATACTGGAAGAGGTACACTAAGGTAGCTGCTCTAATTGAAAAAACAAAAACAAAACAAAACTCATGAAAACAGAAGAATGACTGAAAGATGGGATGAGAGAGGCCAAAGGTAGTGATGCAGAAACTAAGGCTGGGACAATTCCAGCCCAGCAAGATATGAATAGTAGTAGATGTCCCTTCACAAGGCCTAAGTCCACCCCTGGGACTATAGACATTTAGTGGAGGAAATTAGAACCCACTGTCAGGTAGAACCTAAATAACAATAACATCAATAACTGATCTGTTCACAGCTTTTAAAGGTTTGAGCCTTACAACTGCTCTGTGAGGTAAATGCTATTATTACCATTATACAGATGAGAAAGATGAGGTTCAGAGAGGTTAAGATTCTTTGCATAAGGAAATACTGTTACTAAATGCCTGAACTCAGGTTCCTCTGAGTCTTCTTGAGTGTGCACCCTCTATACTTAGCTGTGGTTGTAGCAAAAACAATTTAGGCCCTCATATTGCTCAGGCTACTGCAGCTGCATTGTAGCTGTCAGGACTCCAGAAGAAATGCTTTGTTAGAACCTGGAAGGCTAGGGAGCCGATCATCTGCTATCAGGGAGTTGATCAGCTCCCAGCAATCCCTTTCTTATGCTAAGGCAATATTTCTTATGTTTGTTATTGTTCAGACATGACTCTATTTGAGGTTTTCTTTATGGTGATACCAAAATAGTTTGCTATTTCCTTCAGCTCATTTTACAAATGAAAAAACTAAGGCAAACAGGATTAATTGATTTGCCCAGGGTCACATAGCTAATAAATGTCTGAGGCTGGATTTGAATGGATGAGTCTTCTTGGTACTCTATCCACTTCATCCCCTAGCTTCCCCAGTTTATGTATTGGGCAGAGTAAAACGTGTTGTATAATAAAAAGGACACTCAACTTGAAATCTCAAGTCCTGAATTCAAATTTTAGCTTGATACTTATTTGTTTAGCTTTGTGCAAGTCACAGAGAGAGATTAATCTCTTGGCTTCGGTTTAGTCAATTCTAAAATAAGGGAGTTGGACAAAAGATTATGTAAAGTCTCATTCAATTCTACATTTTATAATCTGTGACTTCCTTCCCATCTTCTGTCCTCTCACCTAATCCCTCCTCACCTCTTTTTCCAGGCTGCTCTTTTGTGATTGCTTCCTCTTTCTATATTTTTCTTGGTATTCCATTTTACCAGATTTCATCTAGAAATTTTCAAAATGTGAGTGTTTCTGGAAAAAGATTGTACTAATGTTCTTGGCCACTGAATATTTTTGTTAGTAGTGAGGACAACAACAAATCTTTTTTTTTTTTTTTTTTTTTTTTTTTTGCTGAGGCAATTGAGGTTAAGTGACTTGCCCAGGGTCACACAGCTAGGGAATGTTAAGTGTCTGAGACCAGGTTTGAATTCAGGACTTCCTGCCTTCAGGGCTGGTGCTCTATCTGCTGCACCACCTAGCTGCCCCAACAATAAATCTTAATAAGGATTTGCAAAGGTCTTTACTTATGTTATCTCATTTAAATCTCACTATAACCCCCCAGGGTGCCTTTATTACCTCCATTTTACAAATGAGAAAACAAGCTGAGAGAGTGACCTGACCAGGGTCACACAGTTAGTAAGCATCTAAAGGAGGATTTGAAATTGGGTCTTTCTTACTTCAGATCCAAATCTATCTAGTTGCCATATCTAAACATTATGAGAAATGGAAAGAGACTCGGATTAGGAAGTAAAAGACTGCAGTTACTAAAGCACCAAGCCTAAGAGGGTCTCAGAGTCCACCTAAGAGCACTCGGTCTCATTTGTAGATGAGATAACTGAGCTTTCAGAATGCTAAATGACTCAGTCACATAGAAGATCAACATCAGAGACAGAATTTGAACCTAGAACCTCTAATTGAAGTCTTTTTAATCTCTATCGTGCAGCAGCCTCCTGGCTCCCACTTACTATTTGTGTGGTTTAGAATAGAGCATTCAGTTTCTCTGGGGCTCAGTTTTCTCATCTGTAAAATGAGAGCATTGGACTAGATAGTGTAAGGATGCTGCCAGCTCTAAATCTAGGAATGATCCTATGCATCTGAATAAATGTATGATGTAAAAAAGGAAATGACCCAGTTATTCCCTCCCTTTACTATCAGAGATTGAATATTGCCTCTGTTTGCTGAAGGGCTTAGAATGATTTGGAAGTTAGCATGGCTGAGAAGATACACTGAGTATCCCAGACCTAACTGGATCTTCTACGTAATTGTTGCAATGAGGTGAAAGGGCTGACATGCTCCTCCCTCCCCAGCATTGTTTGGATACTGTTCATCAGGACTGAAAATCTTAAACTGGCTTGTTGCTGATGGTTGGGGGGCTTGGGGGTTTTATTCTCACCCAACCTCACCCCCCACTTTCACGTTCTTTGGAGTAATAAGCACAACAGCCTTTCTAAGCTCACTCTCAGTCCAAAGCATGACAGCATCAGGCAAATTCCCAACTGAGCCATGAAATGAGATCATCCTTAAGCCAAGGAATGATGCTGAATTTGGAGACCAGATTAAAAACTTGCTCCTTTTTTTCTTTGCAGAGCTCTGAAGCACCAGCCATCAACTGGCTTTGGTTGAAAGCTAGAGGAATTCAATTTCATTACAGTAGGGTGGGGTAAGAGTCTTGCTCTGTACTGGGGTACCAAGTGAGCCTACAATCAGCAATTTTCTGTCTCATTAAAGGGACATGAAGAAATGCAAATTTTCATCTTGATTTTATGTCCCTGAGCTGCAGCAGCATTGGTTTGGAGAGAATATAACATTTCTGCTGCCCTCCTGTCCCCAAAATGTATGGTGGCAAAGCGTCAAAGATATTTTGTAGGGCAGGTTAGTGTTGCATTAATGAATTAATGAGAGATTAAATGAAAAAAAGCATTTATTAAATATTTATGATGTGCCAGGCATCTAATGACTAGGAACACAAATATAAGTAAGCAAGACAGCCCCTGACTTTGAGTCACTTACTTTCTAATAGAAGAAGATATCAAACATAACGGGAGTAGTAGCCAGGGAGGAAAGCTTTAGGCAAGAAGTCAAAGGAAATGGTGAATGGAGTCATTGATTTATATGTCATTCCTAGGAATGGTAATGTTGATTTTATTTGGTCTAAAGCTGGAGAGACTCAATTTTATTATAGTAAGGTTGGTATATGAGGGTCTTGTTCTGCATGGGGCTACCAAGCAAATCTACATCCAGAAGTTTTACCTAGTCTCAGTAAGTCAAAATGAAGAAACTAAAATCTCTATTTTTATTCTATGTCCCTGGATTGTAGTAGCATTGACTTGAGGTGAGGAATGGAAGATGGGGGGCATATGACATTTCTGGAAGGAAAGGGGAAAGGATAGACAATATAAGAGCATAAAATGCTCTTACAGCATTTTATAGCATAAAATAACAGAAAATGGCATGATGAATGTATGTTTGGGCAAGATAAGGTGAAGGTTTACCATTCAGAAGCCTGAGGTCTTAAGACTATGGGTTTGATATTGGTGTCAAAGGTTGGAATGCAGGCAGTATGGCTGGAAATGGCTGAAATGTGTTCATAACTCATGTATGACCAGTGGATACCATCTGGACTCAGAGTGCCCCTAATTCTCTATTCTGGGAGTTTCTGGGTTATATTTGCCTCGAGGGCTCTAGAAGTCTGGAGCATCCCTCCTATCCAATTAGAATAGAAATGGAAGTTCAAATATATTATTCAAATATTCTGTAGTATACTCAATAATTATTACATATTTTATTGCTGTAGTGTTTGTGGAGAATTCCACTTAGATTGATCCCCACTTGCCCATGATTAATTGGTCAGAGCCTACTACCATTAGTTTATTCAGCTGACTTGCTATTGGTCCCCTAATACAGATATTCTGTATGAACTTTTTCAACAAATGAGTAAAATGTAATGTTTGAATGGACTAATTAGATGTTGCCATGGCTCCCTCCATAAAATTATAAGAACAAAGCTTCACAGAAGCCTGGAAAATTTGTTTAGCCAGAGATCATTGCCTGTCTTTGAAGCTTGACTAATCCAAAGTTGACTCACCTTCCAAAATAGTTGGAGCCCAAAGTGAGACAGAGCTCCAAGAGAGCTTTGCCAGAATTCCCAGCTAACTATTCAAGATAGAGAGACCATAAGATTAGCTTCAAAGGTATCCACCATATGATGCTATGAGAACAGTATCCTCACATGGGCTGAATACTTGTCCTATGTTGTGGCTTATCTTTTTAGTACTAATAACTTCCCAAGACTACATGCTTAGTATGAGCATACACACATATGCTTATATATTTGTATGTGTGTGAGTGTGGGTATGTGTGTGTGTGTGTAAAATACTCCTAGGGGCTACCCTCGAATTTTAACTCTCAAGTTGGGGCCCCAGGAGGTGACTATGTCTAGCTAGAAGCAATTTCCAGGAGACCAAGATGCTTTGGGTATCACTTCTTCTAAAACTATAACTCATGGGCCCTCACTGGCATATTTACCTTTAATAGTTAGCCAGCAACACAATAAACTCAAAGCAAGGGCATTTACTGAAATGTTGTCATAAGAACAGCAGCTATAAAAACCTTTCCATCACAAACCTCGGACATATTCTTCTTTAAAAAATGCTGTTTTTGTTTAAAAAAAAAAAAGTAATCACGGACACTATAGAGAGGTTCACACTTAGAAAACACATATGACCAAAGTAATTCATACATCCTCTGCTTTGGAATCCAAATGGCCTTTATTTTCTCATACTATTCTTATTTTGCTCTCCCAGAATGTACCATCTCCACTAAATAGGTGGGTTCTTATCGTTTCCCTATTTTTACTTCCTATTGGGAACAATTTCTCCTCTTGGGCGAGTATCTCTGCTACAAGACACCATAGCTGCTGGAGAGAGTGGGGGAATTTCTCTCCAGATGTAAGATGTAAGAATGTAAGAATGTACATTCTTACAGATGTAAGAAATGTTTTGTCTTGAGAACTGGGTTCTTCCATAGCTCTTCCTCTTCTCTGTTTTCAGAGGTCACACTTCTCAGAGCTGTTCCTGCCTCATCTCACCCCCCAGGAGTCTCTGACTTTTTAAAGGCTATTAGGAACATAGCTTAAACTGTTTGAAGAAACTTTTAACCTCCCACAAAATACTTCTTTAGGCTTGTTGAGTTTGAGATATCTACAAACTACCCAAAAGAGGGTTGGTGATGTGGGCCTGGAGCTTGGGAGAGATATAAATATCTGTATCTGGGAGACTTATGGAAGGAAAAGAGAAGAGAGTATAGGATAAGGCCTTGAGGTACACCCTCAGTTAGTGAGCATGATATAGAACCGAAGTCATGGGAAGAAAATAGCATCTGTAGGGACCAGGAGGGGCCACATGCAGAAGATGGTCCCAGAGATAAGCCATGAGGAAAACTAGGATTTCCAAGAGATGGAGGTGAGGAGAGAGGGGTTGAGAGAGAGCCAATGAAAAGGCCTGAAGACAGGAGATGGGATTTCACATGTGAAGAAGGGATTCCATGTGACGAACCAAAACTTACACCATTCGGGATGAAAGTACATATTTTATCTTTTAGAGAACAAAGTCATCATGTTAGCTTAAATCATTCCAGGTATGATAAATTCTGTTGATCACTTAACCCTGCTTGTCTCAGCCAAAAAAAAAAAAAAAAAAAAAGGCATGTTGCAAAAGAAAACATAAATCTCCTTACACACACACCCTCAAAAAAAGTTAACAAAAAGTATGCTTCAGTATGTATTCAGACACAATCAGTTCTCTCTCCGGGTATGGATAGCATTTTTCATCACGAATCTATCAGAGTAGTCTTGCATTATTGTATTGCTGAGAGTGGCAAAGTCATTCACAGCTGATCATCCTAATAGCTATTACTATGTACACATACATTTCATTTTGTATGAGCCCATGGAGAACTTTCCAGGTTTTTCTGATAGCATCCTGTTCATCATTTTTTATAGAAAAATAATATTCCTTAAATGGGCTTTTACTTAAAATGATCAGTAGCATCTATTTAAAACCATCAGCAAGCATCATATGTAATGGGGACAAACGAAAAAAGGCTGCCCACTGTCACCATTACTATTTAATATTGTATTAGAAATGTTAGCTTTGGCAGTAAGAGAAGAAAAAGAGATTAAAGGAATTAGAGTAGGTCATGAAGAAACCAAATTATCACTCTTTGCAGATGATATGATGCTATGCTTAGAGAACTCAACTTAGAGAGACTCAACTAAAAAACTACTAGAAACAATTCACAACTTTAGCAAAGTTGCAGGATACAAAATAAATCCACATAAATCAGCAGCATTTTTATATATTACCAACAAAGTACAGCAGCAAGAGATACAAAAAGAAATTCCATTCAAAATAACTGCAGATATTATAAAATATTTGGGAATCTATCTGCCAAACACAAGTCAGGAACTATACAAACTAAACTACAAAACACTTTCCACACAAATAAAGTCAAATCTAATCAGTTGGAAAAACGTCAGGTGCTCATGGGTAGGCCAAGCGAATATAATAAAAATGACAATACTACCCAAATTAATTTACTTATTTAGTTCCATACCAATCAAACTCCCAAGAAATTATTTTACAGATCTAGAAAAAATAGTAGCAAAGTTCATTTGGAAGAACAAAAGGTCAAGGATTTCAAGGGGATTAATGAAAAAAAAAAAAAAAGATGAAGGTGGCCTTGCTGTACCAGATCTAAAACTAGATTATAAAGCAGCAGTCATCAAAACCATTTGGTACTGGCTAAGAAATAGAGCAGTCGATCAGTGGCATAGGAGAGGATCACAGGACAAACAAACTAGGCAATAACTATAGCAATCTAGTGTTTGATAAACCCCAAAACCCTAGCTTTTGGGATAAGTACTCAGTATTCCACAAAAACTGCTGGGAAAATTGAAAACTAGTATGAAAGAAATTAGGGCTTGACTCACACCTAACACCACACACCAAGATAAGATCTAAATAGGTTCATGATTTAGCTATAAAGAGTGATATTATAAGCAAATTAGAGGAACATAGGATAGTTTACCTCTCAGACCTGTGGAGAAGGAAGGAATTTGTGTCCAAAGAAGAACTGGAACTCTTAATTGAACACCAGATAGATAATTTTAACTCTATTAAATTAAAAAGGTTTTGTACAAACAAAACTAATGCACACAAATTAGGAGGGAAGCAATAAATTGGGAAATCATCTTTACATTTAAGGGTTCTGATAAAGGCCTCATGTCTAAAATATATAGAGAATTGTCTCATATTTATAAGAATTCGAGCCATTTTCCAATCGACAAATGGTCAAAGGATATGAAAAGACAATTTTCACATGATGAAATTAAAACTATTTCTGGTCATATGAAAAGTTGCTCCAAATCACTATTGATCAGAGAAATGCAAATTAAGACAACTCTGAGGTACCACTACACACCTGTCAGATTGGCTAAGATGATAGGAAAAGATAATGACAAACAATGTTGCAGGGGATGTGGGAAAACTGGGACACTGATACCATTGTTGGTGGAACTGTGAACGGATCCAACCATTCTGGAAAGCAATTTGGAACTATGCTCAAAAAGTTATCAAACTGCATACCCTTTGACCCAGCAGTGTTTCTATTGGGCCTATATCCCAAAGAGATCTTAAAGGAAGGAAAGGGACCCGCATGTGCAAGAATGTTTGTGGCAGCCCTTTTTGTAGTGGCTAGAAACTGAAACTGAATGGATGCCCATCAATTGGAGTGTGGCTGAACAAATTATGGTATATGAATGTTATGGAAAATTATTGTTCTATAAGAAATGACCAGCAGGATGATTTCAGAGAGGCCTGGGGAGACTTGCATGAACTGATGCTAAGTGAAATGAGCAGAACCAGGAGATCATTATACATGGCAACAACAAGACTATATGATGATCAATTCTGATGGACATAGTTCTCTTCAACAATGAAATGTTTCAAACTAGTTCCAATTGTTCAGTGATGAAGAAAACCATATACACCCAGAGAGAGGGATATGAATGTGGACCATAACATAACATTTTCATGCTCCCTATTGATGTTTGCTTGCATTATGTTTCCCTTCTTAGATTTTTTTTTCTTGTAGGTCCATTTTTTTCTTGCTCAGCAAGATAACTGTAAAAATATGTATACACATATTCGATTTGTCAAGTACATAATTAGCATGTAGTAGGCTTCCTGCCATCTAGGGGAGGGGAGGGGGGAAAAATTTGTAACAGAAAGCTTGGCAAGGGTCAATATCAAAAAATTACCCATGCATATGATTTGCAAATAAAAAGCTTTAATAAAATGAAAAAAAAGAAAAATAATATTCCTTCATAATCACATGCCGCAATTTATTCAACCAGTTCCCAATTGATGGGCATCCCCTCATCCCCTTAATTTCCAATTCTTTGCCCTGAAAAAGAGCTACTATAAAGCCTTTTTTTTTTTTTTTTTTTTTTTTTTTTTTTTTGACTGAGGCAACTGGGGTTAAGTGGCTTGCCTGGGGTCACACAGCTAGGAAGTATTAAGTGTCTGAGGCCACATTTGAACTCAGGTCCTTCTGACTGAAGAGCTGGTGTTCTATTCACTGCGCCACCTAGCTACCCCCAATATTCATTTATTTATATTATTTTATTTATTTATTTATTTTTTTTTTGCTGAGGCAACTGGGGTTGAGGGACTTGCCTAGAGTCTCACAGCTAGGAAATGTTAAGTGTCTGAGATCAGATTTGAACTCAGGTCCTCCTGACTTCGAGGCTGGTACTCTATCCACCACACCATCTAGCTGCTTCATTATTCATTTTTTATGAAATTTTTTATTATTATTCATCAGAAGGATTGGCATAAAAATGTCACCCTTGGTCAAATATATATGGGAGAAGCAATAGTGGGAAAGGGACTGGGAAGAGTTGGGGAAGAAGGGGCAGAATCAGATTGAGTCTAGAAATACAGTGAGCTTTGTTTAACCCCAAATTGGAATACATGGTCAAACAGCTTTACTTTGATGTCAAAATAATGAAGTTTTTTTTAATATGTGCATACAACCTTCACTTTGTTAATCTATTTATCCTGTATATAGCTAACCTGTACATATATATATATACACATATATATGCATACATATATGTATATATATATTGCTTGTGTATTGTCTCTCCTATTAGATTGTAAATTCTTAGAGTACATTATGAAATGCTATATGGATAATTTTGATTATATTAAGTTAGTACCTTTGTTCTTCCAATTTGCTTATAAAATCATGTTTTATGTCTAAATCATGAACCCATTTCAATCTTATCTTGGTATAGGGTGTTATGCTAGTTTCTGCCATACTAATTACCAATTTCCCAAAAGTTTTTGTCAAATAGTGAGTTCTTATCCCAAAAGCTGGGGTCTTTGGGTTTCCTATTTGATGTTATATGTAATTTTTCACATCAAATCAATGGATGCAGCCCTCACCATTGCAAAGATTCAGGGGATGGTATTTTCTTATATCTCTTCTCTGAGGCAAAGGTTGTTTATTTTTTAAAAATAGTTTCATAACAATCATTTTAAATTACTTGGGGGGAATTCTTTTTATTTGCACTATGGTAATCATTTTATATATTGTTTCCTTGGCTTTGCTTACTTGAATTATATCAATTCATTTAAGTCTTTTCCAGCTGATTCACTATATTGATCATGTTTGTTGTTTCTTACAGAATAAGAAGCTTTACATTCGTGTACCACATTTTGTTTTGCATTTCCCCAATCGATGAGCATTTATTTTATTTTCAGTTCCTTATTACCACAAAAAAGTGCTGCTATAACTATTTTAGTATATATGACACTTTTTTGTCAATCTCTTCCTTGGGATACATACCTGGAATCTCTGGGTCAAAAAATTTTAGCCACTTTCTTGCATAATTCTAAACTGCTTTCCAGAATGATTGTACTAATTCACGACTCCATCAACAATGCATTAGTATTCTGGTCTTTCTACATCATCTTCAAAATTTACTCATAAAAGAAGTGGCATTTGAGGAGATTTTAAAGGGTTAGTAGGCATTGACTGGGAATAAAGTGAAAAAGGGTGGTTTGGGTGGAAAGGGGAGAGTATGCCAGGAAATGCATGAACTAAAGCACACATCAGAAAGAATGAGGTATGAGTGGATAAAAACATTTGACACTGTTGATCTCCTTCTGGATAGTTTCTCCTTACTAGCTTTTCATGAATCTACTTCCTCCTGGTTCTCTTCCTTTTGATTTATTCTTCTCAATCTCCCTTGCTAGATCTTTTCTAATTCCAAGCAACTAACCTGCCTATCTCCCAAGGCTCTTTCTTCTCTTTTCTTTCTCCATCTCACCATCTCATTTGGTGAGTTTATCAGATCCCTGGTTCAATGATGAGCCAAGGGATGATTCCTTATAAAGCAGCTACACAGGATAGTGGATCAAATATTGAATCTGGAGCCAGGATGACCTGAATTCAAATCCAACCTCAGATACAGTAAGTCTGTATGTGCAATTGCATATTTGGAAACATTCTAAGAATAAGTCAAATTTTGAGTTTGCTTCTGTGAGATTTTTTTAAGCAACAGAAAAGGCAGAAAACTGCATCATTTCATAATAATTCACAAGCTGCATCCTTTCAGATGCCCACATCCATAAGTAGGCTGAGTAGCAGCCCGAGGCCACTATTTATTGAATTCTTTATTTCTTAAACCATTTATTATGCATAAAACCATGCTACCATTTTTATTAGGTTCCTATCTTTTTTAGTGTATTATTTATAAAGTTGGGGGGGTTTTTTTGTTTGTTTTTTAGCATTGTGACAATCCCATTTTTCCCTTTAAGATCTGTAGATTTTTTTATTACTCGTAATTTATTTCCCATAAGTTTCCCATAATAAGGTTCTTTTGGAGAAAAATATATTATGGTATACCAGAACTGTCTGTACTTACTGGCTATATGACCCTGGACAAGTCATTTAGCTTCTGTCTCACTTTCCTCATCTGTAAAATGTGGATAATAATAGTGCCTTCCTCCCAGGGTTTTGTGAGAGTAATATGAAATAAAATTTGTAAAGTGCTTCGCAAACCTTAAATTGCTATATACATCCTAGCTAGTAGTGTGATTATTATATACCCAGCTCTCTCCTGAGCTTCATTCCCACATCACCAAATGCTTTTTGGACATCTTGAATTGGACATCTTTTGGGCATCTCAAACTCAACATGTCCAAAAAAGAAGTCATCTTTCTTCCAAAACTTTCCACTCTTCCCAACTTCCTCATGAGCATCAAGGGTACCATTGTCCTAGTTACCCAGGCCTCTAACATTAGCGTCATCATTTATTCCCCCTCACTCTTTTCTTACATATCCATATCATTGCTAAATCTATTTGTTACAGTGTCATATCATCTCTTATATATGTTCTCTTCTTTCTAGTCTTATATAGCCACATAACTAGTTCAGGTCCTTATCACCTCATTCCTGGACTATTGCAATAGCCTTCTGATTAGTCTCCTTACTCCAGTTCAATCTATTTTCCACTAAAAGAGTTGTCAAGGTGATTTATGACTTAAGTCTATGTCACCTCCTTAGTTCAGTAGAATTCATGGGTTCACTATTACTCCTAGAATCAAATATAAATTTTTTTTACATCTAAGGTGCTTCATAATTTGGGCCCTTTCCACCTTTCCAGTCTTCTGGATACTTCTTATACTTTTCATACTCAATACATTCTGCGTTCCAGCACTATTGGCCTCCTTTCAGTTTCTTGAACATGATACTTCATCTCCTGCCTCCATGCTTTCACCCTTGCTGTTCCTCACACCCAAAATGCTTTACTTTTTCACCTCCATCTCTTAGTTTCTCTGTTTCTTTCAAGACAGCACAAATCCCATTTACTCCAAAAGGTCTTTACCAGTTCTCTCTTCCATCAGCTGTTAATTCCTTCCCCTTTCAGAATCCCTTTCTACTCTGAATATATTTTGTACCTGCCTAGCTGTTAATGAGGAAAGATAATAAGCTTTTTTCCAACCCCTGGAGTATGAGGTATTGATGGGAGATCCTTGTAGAACAATCTTGTTGACAGAGGGGGATGTTGGCTGGGAGTT
The DNA here is from genome assembly GCA_023553655.1 of Myrmecobius fasciatus. NCBI lineage: Eukaryota > Metazoa > Chordata > Mammalia > Dasyuromorphia > Myrmecobiidae > Myrmecobius > Myrmecobius fasciatus. The sequence continues at coordinate 3,556 of JAJPUD010001429.1, read as the reverse complement.
CAGAGCAGAGGTCAGTGCTAGAAATATAAATTTGAGACTTATCTGCATAGAGATGATAGTTCTCCATTGTCAAGGGAAATAGTATTAGTGAGAAAAGAGAACTATATCCACCTTATGGGATTTGGAAGAGAAACCAATAAAGAGAATAGAGAAAGGATGTTTAAAGAATTAAAAGTATTGTGGTATCTCTGATGTGAAAGGGGGAAAGAATATCCAGGAGAGGGTTTCTGATAGTATCAAATGCTGTAGGAAAATCAGCAAGAATGAGAACACAGAACAAACCTGTGGATTTGACAAATAAAGAACAGTTTTAGTAGATTACCAGATACAGAAAAAATAGTGAGGAAATGTTTTTTGCTTTTGTTGAATTCAACTGTTCATGACCCAATTTGGAATTTTCTTGAGAAAGATACTGGAGTGATTGCCATTTCTTCTCCAGTTCATTTTACAGATGAAGAAACTGAGGCAAACGAAGTTATGTGACTTGCCTAAGGTCACACAGCTAGTAAATGTCTGAGGCTAGATTTGAACTCAGGAAGATGAGTTTTCCTGACGCCAGACCCAACACTCTATCCCCTGCACCACCTAGCTGTCCATGAAGAACTATAAACAATTTTCTACCCAGAAGTTTTATAATTCTGGGGAGGAAAAGGATGAGATAGGACCTAAATGAATTCAAGGGGAGATTTTTTTATGACTGGGAAGAACAAATTGTGAGTCCAGGTAGATGGAGAAAAGTTGGTGGAAAGGAAGACAGATGCATGCAGTTGAGGTCATTGGACAACTGAAGAAAGCTTCTAGAGGGATCAAGGGCACAGACAAAGGGATTAATTCTTTTGCAAGATGCAGGGTTACTTCTTCCCTTGGGAAAGAAGGGAAAAGAAAGAGAGTGGTTGTTGATGCTTAGCACATTACCTAGCACTTAGTAGGCACTTGATAAATGTCTGATTTCTGCAAGAGTGGGGGTTGAGGTAGATGGCCTCAGTCTTTTCAGTGAAGTACAAAGCTAGGATCACTTCTAGAAGTAAGGGGGGTAGGCATGAGCTTGTCGTAAGAAGGGAGGAAACAATTTGGAAAAGTTATTGTGGAAAAATAAGCTGACAAGCTAACATTGCTAAATAGCAGTGGAGAACCTTGAGATTATGTACCACAGATTGTAGTAACTGAATTTCATTGTTTTCTTCATTACTGCTTAGCTAACTGGGAAAATACAATCAAATATGATAAAGTTTTATTAAGTACTTATTATGTGCCAGGCACTGTGCTAAATGCTAGAAATACAAAAAGAAGATAAAGACAGTCCTTGCCCTTGAGAAGTTTACAATTTCACGAAGGAGCCAACATGCAAACAATATATACAAAGTAAGCTATTTACAGAATAAATGAGACATTATTAATAGAGGGAAAGCCCTAGAATTAATAGAAGTTTGGGAAGGCTATCAGCAAAAGAAAAGAAAAAAGAACCCCAAAATCAAATGGTAGGGATTACACAGGGATAGAGATTGGCAAATCAGGAATGGCAAAAGACCTAAGGATGATAGTGGTAGTGATGTGATGGTAGTAATGGTTGGGGGCTCTAGATTGCTATCTGATGAATCATTAAATGAATCATTAAAATGACTGACAATGAGTTCAAGTCTATCTATGGAAGCAAACTATGGCAGAGTTGGGATATATGGAATGAGGTAATAGAAAGGGACTAAGTAATGAGAGACCATAATGAAGAGGAAGGAAGATTTTGTGTGGAATAGAAGGCAGTGGGAGAAAAGTAAAAGAATGTAAGTTCCTTGAAGAGAGGGACTGTTTCATTTTTTAAATGTTTATATCTCTAATACCAAGCACAGTATCTTGAACATGTGTGTATTCACATACATATATGTTTATTCACCTATATATTTACATATTTGCTAAGATGATTTTATAGGTGTAGTTTAATTCTAACAGTATGAGAATTGAGGTCAGCAATTGATTTGTATTTATAATTTGTAAATTTGTAATTAAGATTATACTTGAAGCATTGAGGGGTAGAAGTGAGAGTGGAAGAAATTACTTATGATCACAAGTTATCCAGACCCTAGAGCCTCATCATCTGCCTTTCCCTTAATACTTACTGAATTAAATTGGAGGCAATATAGTTCTGCATGAAAGTGAGATTTAAAGAGCAAGCATGCTAGTGAGAAGTTTGTGAGAAGTTAAAGAGGCATCCCCTTGTGTGTACTCCTTTCCAGTATTGCAACATAAATTGCTTCAGATTTATTTAGGAGTTTTATCTCAACCCACTTCCTAAATGCTTGACTTGTTAGGGTGGGAGAGGGGAGCTGGATGAGCTCTTTGGAGTCCCCTTTGGAGGACTAGAATCCACCCTATTACCATTGACCAGCTATCCCTTTCCAATTTTTCTTCCACTTCAAGCACTGCTGCAAGATTATGAGAAAATAAGTCGGAAAGCCATGCTTGCTTGTCTATTCCTCATTGGTTTTATAAAACTTCATGCTGTATAACCCAACAGCTTTGACAAGAGGCTATTTCAGAAGCAAGGAAATATCCAAGGGAAGGTACAATTTCTTCTTTGTCCTGAGGGTCAGGCAGCTCTGACATCAAACCTATAAGCATTCATTTGTACTCAAATGCAGCTCTGATGTGGACAAGCTCCCCCTGATCCACACCTTCGCAGTGCTTTACCTATGGCTTGCTGATGGATCAGATCCATCACATATTTATCAAGTGACAAGCATGGGCCGAGCACTGTGCTAGTCACCTAGTACTTTTATACTATTTCCATGGGTCCTCTCTCTGGCTTTAGGAGGGCTTCCAGTCTCCGTTCCTTAGAGTTTGGGTCTAGCTTGATGATAGGGTCTCATAGCAGGTATCATTTCTTCCATATATATCTATGTGTCTCCCCCTGCCCCTCCCCAATCTCCTTTTCAGGTCACCAAAATCCCTACAAGAGGCTTTGATGAGAAAGCATACCTGGCCCCCAAGCTGTTGAAGGCTGGAGAGGATCCCTACAGGCAACATGCCTTCAACCAGCTGGAAAGTGACAAGCTAAGCAGTGACCGCCCCATCCGGGACACCCGCCATTACAGGTACCAGCAGGTCCTCTTCCTTTTCCCCACCAAATCTTGTAGCTGTGACCTCTGCCTTTCTGCTTTGGGCCCTTAATTTTCTATTTGGAAAGAGAGATTTGCAAATCAGTATTAAGCCTGGAGAAAACCATCTGAGAGAGTAGGACTGGAAATCCAGCCCATGGAGATAGGAAAGTTTTTTTTTTTTTTTTTAAGCTTTTTATTTGTATAACATATGTGTGGGTAGTTCCCCAACCTTGATCTTTACAAAGCTTTCCAATACAAATTTTACCCCCAGTCCCCTCCCCTCCCCTAGATGGCAGGAAGTCCACTACATGTTAATAATGTTGAAATGCTTGAGAAGTTATGCAAGAAAAATCCTATCTACAAGAAAAAAAAAAGAATCAGAGAAAGGCAACACAATGCAAGCAAATGTCAATAGATATCATGAAAATGTTACGTTGTGGTCCATATTTCATGTCCCTCTTTCT
>JAJPUD010001428.1:404452-437229 GCA_023553655.1 Myrmecobius fasciatus | reverse complement strand
CTCCATTTCATTTAGATTATCAAACTTACTGGCATAAAGTTGGGCAACGTAACTCCTAATTATTGCTCTAATTTCCTCTTCATTGGAGGAAAGTTCTCCCTTATTATTCTTGAGACTAACAATTTGATTTTCCTCTCTCCTTTTTCTTATCAAATTAACTAAAGGCTTATCTATTTTGTTGGTTTTTTCATAGAACCAACTCTTAGTTTTATTTATTAACTCAATAGTTTTCTTGTTTTCGATTTTATTAATTTCTCCTTTTACTTTTAGAATTTCCAATTTGGTATTTAATTGAGGGTTTTTAATTTGTTCTTTTTCTAGTTTTTTTAATAATAAGCCCAATTCATTGATTTTTTCTTTCTCTATTTTATGCAAGTAAGCATCTATAGATATAAAATTGCCCCTTATAACAGCTTTGGCCGTATCCCACAAATTTTGGTATGTTGTCTCCTTATTGTCATTCTCCTGGATGAAATTATTGATTGTGTCTATGATTTGCTCTTTCACCCATTCATTCTTCAGGATTAGATTATTTAATTTCCAATTACCTTTTGGTTTATTTTCTCCTGGACTTATATTGCATGTGATTTTTATTGCATCATGATCTGAAAAGGATGCATTTACTATTTCTGCCTTTCTGCATTTGATTTTAAGGTTTTTATGCCCTAATATATGGTCAATTTTTGTATATGTTCCATGGACTGCTGAGAAAAAAGTAAACTCTCTACTGTCTCCATTCAACTTTCTCCATAGATCTATCATACCTAACTTTTCTAACAATTGGTTTATCTCCCTAGTTTCTTTCTTGTTTATTTTGTAGTTTGATTTATCTAATTCTGAGAGAGCATGGTTGAGATCCCCCACTAGTATCGTTTGGCTGTCTATTTCTTCTTGCATCTCTCTTAATTTCTCCCCTAGGAATTTGTGTGCTATTGCACTTGGTGCATATATATTTAGTATAGATATTGCTACATTATCTATGGTACCCTTTAATAAAATATAGTTTCCTTCCTTATCTCTTTTGATTAGATCTATCTTGGCTTTTACTTGATCTGAGATAAGGATTGCTACCCCTGCTTTTTTTTGTTCACCTGAAGCATAATATTTTCTGCTCCAGCCGTTTACCTTCATTCTATATGTGTCACTATGTTTTAAATGTGTTTCTTGTAGACAACATATTGTGGGATTCTGGTTTTTAATCCAGTTTGCTATCCGCTTCCGCTTTATGGGAGAGTTCATCCCATTCACATTCACAGTTAGAATAACTAATTCTTTATTTCCTGCCATCTTATTTACCCAAGTTATGTTTTCCCCTTTCCTTTCCCCTTTCTCCCTTCCCCCCTCCTCAGTACTTTGCTTTTGATGACCCCTCCCCCAAACAATACTCCCCTTTCCTTTCCCCTTTCTCCCTTCCCCCCTCCTCAGTACTTTGCTTTTGATGACCCCCTCCCCCAAACTATGCTTCACCCTTTAGATCCCCTCCCCCTGTTTTTATTCCTTTCCCCTGATTCTTCTATTTTCCCTTCTATTAGTTTTTCCCTTACTTTTCCTCCTTTTCCTCCCACTTCCCTCTAGCAACAGACAAGTTTCTATGTGAAATCAAATGTCTGATATACACTTTTAGAGCCCAACCTGATGAGAGTAAGATTTACACAGTGCTCATCTCCCTCCCCTCTTTCTCTCAATTATATTAGGTTTTCTTTGCCTCTTCAAGTGATTTTACCTTGTTTTTACCTCCTTTTTTTTTTAGATCTTATTTTACCACTTTTTCCCTCTTTTCCCCAGTATGACAACATTTTCCCCTCTAGTTCTCTTTTTCATATTATCAAAGTAACATCTAGTTAATTATACCCCCAAACTTTGAGTATCTCCCTAGTAGAAATAAAGTTCTCAAGAGACCTTTCCTTTTTACCTTTTTATGCATCTCTTGAGTTCTGTGTTTGGGTGTCGAATTTTTTGTTCAGATCCGGTCTTTTCATTAGAAATAGGTGAAATTCACCTATATCATTGAATGACCATCTTCTTCCCTGGAGGAAAATGCTCATTCTAGCTGGATAGGTTATTCTTGGCTGTAATCCAAGTTCCTTTGCCCTTCGGAATATCTGGTTCCAAGCCCTTCGATCCTTCAGTGTGGAAGCTGACACATCCTGTGTGATTCTAATTATTGAACCTCGGTATTTGAATTGTTTCTTTCTAGCTGCTAGCAGAATCTGTTCCTTGGTGCTATAGTCCTGAAATTTAGCCACGATATTCCTTGGGGTCTTAATTTTGGGGTCTCTTTCAGGAGGTGATCGGTGAATTCTTTCAATGGTGATTTTGCCCTTTGATTCTACAATCTCAGGGCAGTTTTCTTTCAGGATTTCCTGGAAGATAGTGTTTAGATTCTTTTTTTCATCATGGCTTTCAGGAAGTCCAATAATCCTTAGATTGTCTCTCCTAGATCTATTTTCCAAGTCAGTTGTTTTTCCTAGGAGATATTTCATATTTTCTTCTAATTTTTCATTTTTTTGTTTTTGTTTGACTGATTCTTCAAGTCTCAGTAAGTCATTCACTTGCATTTATTCAATTCTTATTTTTAAAGTGTTGTTTTCTTCAGTTACCTTTTTAAGCTCCTTTTGTAACTGGCCAATTTGTTCATTGCACTCTTTTTCCACTTCACTAATTTTATTTTTTAATAAATTGGTGTCTTTTTCATATCTCTTTTGCAGGGCATCATATCCTTCTTGCACTGAATTCAGCTTATTTTCTCATTTATCCTCCAGCTCTCTTTTGAGGTTCTTTATGCAGTCTTCCAGAAAGGCCTTTTGAAAAGGGGACCAGTGATGGTCCTGGCTGATGTTCTCTGGATTTTTGTCTAAAGGAACCTCTGGCTCTGGGGTCGTTTCTTTGCCTTGATAAAAGCTGTCTATGGTGAGAGCTCTCTTTTGCTTCTTCATCATATTTTTTTTTTTTTAGACAGTGTGGATATCTCTTTAAGGAAGGGAAAAAAAAAAGCGGCGGCTGCAAAAAGCTTTGCCCTGAAGCACTTCGGCGAGTTGACTTAAGGTGCTGGGCCGGTGGGGGCTAGGACTAAGTCCGAATTACTCCTTAAACAAGGCAAGTCTGCCAGAACACCTGCCCCCAATCAGGGCAGAGTGTCCCGAGTGCCTCAGATAAACTCCAGGTGTTTGGAATTTGGAGTTTGGAGTTTGGAATTTCTTCCATGATGAGCTGAGCTGAGTCCCACCCTCACTTCCGGCCTGCACAGTTGTCGTCTATTTATCTCTCTGTCCGAGACCGACTAACCTGATATGAAGTTATCCAGAGAGCTGTGCCCAAATATTTCTGAGTTCGTTGACTTGAAGATCAGTTCGGAGGCTTATTTTATTGTTGATTTGAGAGAAGATCGGAGGAGAGGCAGAAAGTCACCTTTTCACTCCGTCATCTTGGCTCCGCCCCCACCCTCCTTTTTTATAGATGAGGAACCCTAAACCTAAAACTCAGAAGTGACAGACATATAAGTGGACGAGCTGAGATTTGAACCCAAATCCTGAGACTCCAAATCTAGAACTCTTTCTACTTTACTACATGAGGCAGAGGAATGTTTTATAGTCTCTTATCCCTAGAGAGATCTCTCTAAGGAAATTTCTGGCTCTAGATCTTATAAATTATCATCTGTCTAAGGCTTCCATTTTACATATAAAGTATGGGTTGGGAAAGGAATCCTTACTCAGGCCAAACAGTTAACTATCATTTGTTGGGATGGCGTACACTGGGGACCATGACTTGATCAGGTGAAAGCTGGTCTGACTACTACTTTGGTTCAGACCCTCATTACCCCATACCTGGACTATTGCCATAGCCTGATGGAGGATGGGACCTCCTCAAGTCTCTCCCCATTCCAGTCCATCCTCCACTCAGATACCAAAGTGATCTTCCTAATGTACTGATCTGACTATGTCACTACCAGACTCAATGAACTTCAGAGGTTCCCTTGTCACCTCCCAGAACAACTAGAGAATCCTCAGTTTGGTGTTCAAAACCCTTTGTAACCTGCCTTCCCCTTTCACCTGCACACTCTATTTTCCAACTCCTGTCTCCCCTGTTCCTGAAATGCATTTTCCAGAAGGATTTCTCTCATGGAATAAAAAGCTTAAGCCTATTTTCAGATCTCAGCAAGCAGGTAATGGTAGTTTTTGCAGAGGGATGAAGAGGAGGTGGGAAGAAGAGAAAGGCATCCCTGAAATCATATAAATAATTGGCTGCCTACTTGACCTAAGCTTCAAACCAGTCCTCTTCCTTTGAGATTTTCATATAAAGTGAATGGATTCTTATCCTTGTTTTGTGAAATTATTTATATGTAGAGAAAACAATAAGAACTCACATTAGTACAGGAAAGCATTTTCTCTCACACAAAGCTTCAAATTGGTGCTCTGTGGCCCTGGCAACAACTGCTGTTATTTTCTTAGGATTTTATTACTATGAGCCCCCACCAGTGTGCTTCCTATTGAAAAATATTAATTAGTTTTTAAGAAATGTCAGGCATATTTAGTTTTTAAGAAAGGAATTCATTGAACTGTTATTGTATAAACAATTGGTGCAAAACATTTCCTCCACTCTTGTGGAATACCTTCCTTTTGTATATAAAATGTACCTGAGTAGAGTGGGATCGTATTGACAGTAAAATTGTAGGAAGGTATATATATATATATATAAAGGACAAGTCCTTTATTCCATTTATAGTATTATGAAGTTTTTTCCTAAATATAACCCTTTGTTGGGTTCTGAGAGCTGAATGCCTTTTTTTTTTTAAACATTCATAGCTGATTCTGTTCTGTATCAGTGCCATCAAGCTATTTCTTCCTTCATGTGGCTATCTTTTGGCATCTGCTTCTGTCCATATTTGTTTTTGATGTGTCTCTCTCTACTCCCAGTGCAATGGATAGTCTCCTACTGATAACATGGTCAGTGGAGAAGGTGGGGAAGAGGAGTATAACATTCCCTCTGGGCTTACTCTTTCCTCCCTCCATGTCATTGCTCTACAATACAGGGACAAGTGTTTGTCTCTTAAGGACCTCCTAGTCTTGGATGGAGTCTTTCCTACTTGATAGTTTCATTTGGTGAAAAACTGTGTTGTTGGATTGTATGGTTCCAAACAGGCTTACTCTTTTGTACAAAGTCCTAGGGGTGTGTCTGGTCCTTTTAGTCAATCACAAGATATTTTCCATATCATTTCATTTGTATTTATCCAATGATTAAAGCATTTTATTTCTCTCACGTGGATTAAGGACTTGTTTATATTTGGTTTATAGTTGAGATTCCTTATTCAATTGATCTATATAGATCTTCTGTGATTATTTTAATTGGCATAAGAGGGTTGGAACTTTCATTCTTTCACTCACAGTGAAATTACAAAAATATAATTATCCCTATTTTATAGTTAAGGAAATCTAAACTTGAAAAATTAAAGTAATTTAACCTGAGGTCCATGGTTGAATCAATATTCAAACCCAGATCTCCTGACTCCATATCAAGAGCTATTTTTACTGTGGTACACCATCAGTGGTATAATCCAACACTAGATATAAGTATAAAACTAATATCTGAAATTTTAACCAACACTGACAGATGGCAGATGGAAGAAAGGTAAATTATATTAGAGCAATATAATATTGAAGGTATTGCCATTCTCAACCTTTGCCTCAGGGTTTTCTCAGTGTCTTTCAGGTACCAATCCCCATCTCTACTGTTCTGAAACTAAACTCAGATATGAGAGCCAAGTGACCTGGGCTCCATTTCTAGTTTTTCCATGGACTATGCTATGTGTCCTCAGACAACTCACTTTGCCAATTTTTCTTTTTCTAAGGAACAACTTAGGAGTTTGAGTAAAGATTCCTTTGAAAATGATTTTACTTTAACTTATCCAGTAGCAAGTTTAGGAAATAATATAATAGCAACTCACCTTTATAAAGTGCTTTCAGATATACAAGACATTTTCCTCATAACCATCCCATTAGTGTGATGGTATAATTTATTATCCCTGTTTTTACAGATGAGGCAACTGAGGTCAAGAGATGTGACCTGTTCACAATTATATACCTAATAATTCAGATGGTTAGACCTCAGGTGGAATATTCTTTCTATTTTCTACTTTTCACAGTCTGTCTCTCACCTTTCTTCTCTTTCTCCCTCTCACCTCCTATTCCCTTCTTTCTTGCTTTCCTTCCCCCTTTTCTTCCTCCTCTTCTCTTTCCCTCCCTTCCCTTTCCATTCTTCTCCCTTCTTCTTTCCATTTATACATCTATAATTTCATAATCCATCAATATATTATGAGTCTTTGTGGCTTCAGATTTCATTATCTGGCAAGGCTCATAATTTGCAACATCAAAGAGAATCCCCACACTGATGGAACTAGAGATCTTTAAAAGTATGAAAACATGTACAATATATGTATATATTCCAATACTCTAAAAGGTCCATTATTTCATTGATGTGGGTATTCCTCCTGCCAATGCGATGTATCTTAGCAAAAAAGACTTCATGAGCTGCTATGACCAAAAAAATACTATTTGGCATCCACCCTTTTGGTTATAAGTCTATCCAAATTCACCTAAATTTGTTCACAGTAAAGACATACAGTCCATCATTGGGCTCATTCTTGAAATCTTTCCAGCTTGATAGGACATGCCAAGGTTACACTCTATTGGTATAGCCTTTGACAACCAAGGGTCATTTCTAAATTATGATGAGGAATTGGAATGAGACTTTAATGGAGGGTGTGTATGTACAAACTCATGTGAATAAATGTAAAGGTACCAAATCAGCATTTATCTCTAGTCTTTTAACATAAAAATATGTAAACACTGATAGATTCATATTGAATTCTCTTTTAATTATATACATGGAAAAATACCATTAGAAGAATTACAATCATTTCTTTCCGTACTACTTAATTCTATATTTATTAATCACCTATTATGTGCTACAAACTGTGGGATAGAAAGACAGAAATTAAAATGTTTTTGCTTCTTAGGAACTTATGGTCTCTTAGGAGAATACATATATAAGTACATACAATGTTATTTGAGGACCAGAGAACACTAATAATTTGGAGGACCAGGGAACACCTTACAAGAATAGAAGAATTAGTTGACCCTTGAGTATGACAGGTAGAGGTAAGGAAAGTTAGCATTCAAAAATCATTGAAACTGGAAGTGACCATAAAGATCATTCAATCCAACTCCCTTTCAAGTCACTTAAACCTGCTAGATCTCAATTTCCTCAGCTTTCCTGAGGAGTTGACTGTCATTCAACAGATAAAGAAATTGAGACTCCCAAATAAAAGGCAGTTTCTGTTTCATTCCATTTTGGTTTTTTTATCTCTATGATTCCTAGACTATAGTGAGAGTCTCTCTCTGTCTCCCTATCTTCTTTTTCTGTCTGTCTGTCTGTTCTTCTATCCATCTATCAACCAATGAGAAGTGGTCATTAAGGAAATAGAATTTCTAAACCCCAGGTAGCTTTGGGTTCTGTATATTTGTCTGTTAGACTGAGTCTTTTGGGTGGGATAATGGCACATATAATCCTTAGTTCAGAACATTTCCTTCAGTCTTGCCGCTAGAAAATTGGACATTTTTTATCTACATACTGAGAGAAGGGAGAACAAAAGGTTCAAGCCAGAGAGTAAATATTTGTTGGATAAATGATTGAATGAATGACTCAGGAGAATGATTCTTTAATGGGACACCCCCCCCATTCTGAATATTTTTATAGAATAAGGACCTATTGGAAGGAGAAAGAACCTTTGAGTTAATTTAGTTGAACTCTCTTGTTGTACAGTCAAGGGACCAGGTCATACAATTAACTGGCAGAGTAAGGATTAGAAAAAAATCAAGATTTTTTGATTGCCAGTCAGTCCATGGTTCTTCAAGGCCCCTTTTTAGTGATTCACTTAAATCCTGTTAGTTCAGCTATCTGTATGATCTCTTTACTTTAAGGAAGAATGGGTCTTGGAATGAAATTACTTTGGCTTTAAGGTGGTATGATAATCACAGAATGGGTTACTCCAAAGGGTATCTGGCCAGTGATTGCTTATTATTAGGGCCTCAATGATGGCCAATTTGTGATAATGAGGCAAAGAGAACATTTGCATCCTGAGTTATTTTGAGCCAGCTGTGCACCTAACCTTGTTAAGTAGGGATGAGAGAAGAGAAAGAAGGATGGTGTGTGTGTGTGTGTGTGTGTGTGTGCGCGCGCGCGTGTGCGTGCGCGCAAAAAGGTCCAAGGCATGGCCCCACCCTCTAGTTTTTTATAATTTAGTTGGAGAGTATATTGGGTAGGTAAAAATTATAGGTCTGAAATATTTTCTTTCTTTTTTTGCTGAGTCAATTGGAATTAAGTGACTTGACCAGGGTCACACAGCTAGGATGTGTTAAGTGTCTGAGGCCAGATTTGAACTTGGTCTTTCTGACTTCAGGGCTGGTGCTCTATCCACTGGGCCACTTAGCTGCCCCTGTCTGAAATATTTTCAATACTCATCCTGGTCATTCAATTGCTGCAGTTCTTGTAACATTTGAATATTTAATTTGACCAATGGGGGAATTCCAAACAGATGTTTCCTATCTCCTCCCCACAGGATTGGCTAGGATTTAAGCTGACTGATAAAGTATTACCCTAATTATAAGGATCAACATAGTGCCTGTAGCCATAGTAAGTGCTTAATAAATGTTATTATTCACTCATAAAATAGCAGGTTGAAATATGTCTACATATGGATAAATAGCAATGTTTAAGAACCAATTGAATACTGCCATAGCCTCCAGGAGAGCCAAACTAAGTTCCATTGTAGCCTGGTAGGGCTGTTCAATCAGTTATTACTGGACTGTGTGGTACTTGATATTGGATCCCAGCTGATTCAAAGCTGATTACATTCCCAGAGACAGGCAAATTGGAGTTAGGAATGGTTAGGTAGGATCCTCTGAGGGAAAGCAGCTTGAACAAGGGAACACCCACTGTACAAAATTACATAAATGACAATCTTCCAGCCCCACAAAGGTGGTATATTTGTTTTACTATGATATAGACACATATTACCCATACAATGCTAACTAACAAAGAAGCCAGTATTCATTGATTAAGCAAACAATCAAGAAACATTTATTAAGCTCCTGCTGGGCACTGGGACTACAATAAAACTCCAAGTAGCAACATTCAATGTTTATATCTTATCTCAATTTAGAAACAATGGCACTTTTACAAATTAAATCCATAACAAACTGTGTGAAGTTGAACAGTTATTTGAGTTATTTAATTTGAAGTGAGTGGGAGAGAAATTTAAAGTTGAGAGTAGTTTGGGTCATGGAAGGTTTAGGGAAGTATGGAAGATATATAATGCAGAGTAAAGTAAGTAGGAAATTAGTATGCACAATAACTAGAAAATTTTAATAATAAAAAAGTTAAACTGAATTCTCTGATATTATAATGACCAAGACTGGCTTGTGAAAAGATATGAGAAAATTCATCTCCTTCTTTTCTATGACACCCTATCTCAGCTCCCGATACTGTCTCTTGCTGTGTCCCTACCTGGGGCACTCTCCCTCCCTGTTCCAACTACTGACCTCCCTGGATTCTTTTATGTCTCAATTAAAATCTTTGTGGTTCAGTTATCTGTGACTCTTTGTGACACCATTGGGGATTCTCTTGGCAAAGATACTAGAATAGTTTGCCATTTTCTCATTATTTTACAAATGAAGAAACTGAGGCAAATAGAGTTAAGTGACTTATTCAAGATCACACATCTATTGAGCATCTGAGACCAGATGTGATCTCAGGAACATGAGTTCTCTGGCTCCAGGCTCAGCACTCTCTTTGCTGCCAACAAAAATCTAGACCTCTGAATTCCAGTGCCTTCACTATGTTATTTCCTTCTTAGCCTGCATATTTTTGTGTATATTTGTTTGCATGTTGTCTCCCTCATCATGTTGTAAGGGCAGAGGCTGTCTTTTGCCTCTTTTTGTATCCCCAGTGCTTGGCTTAGTGCTTGGCCTATGGTAGACACTAAAAATGTTTATTCATTGATTGATTATGCAGAGGTGAAGAACTATGACAAGACAGACAAGGTTTATGTGGATATTGCTAGAATGATTTCCCTCCTCATTCCCCTTTTTATTCACCCTTCATTTGCCACAAAGGATGGTTCATTGGAAGCATTTGAAAATGAAGTTGATGTTAAAAAAAAAAAGATATCAGTAAAAGTTAACAAAAGCAAAGGAGTCAGAAAACACCAATGATTAATATGGATTGTGATGTTAGATGGAACAACCAGTTGAGAAATTTGAAGATAGGTGGCTCGTGTTCTCAAGAGAGCTGACCATGAGAATTAGGTACTCAAAAAAGGTAGGATTCAGTGCTGGGAATCTTTGTGAGCAGCATCCAGGGATGTTTCTAAATTAGATCCCTGGGGAATAACGGAATGGAAAGAATTAGCCAAGTCCTTAGACTGGAATTAATCAGTTAGTAAAGGGACTTAGCAATGACTGGAAAAGTCTGAACTCTTTTTGATTCTGTAACAAACTGGACTGAATAACTGAGCTGAGTCAGTGCCCCTGATGAGGTCCTGAATAGTGTTTTGGACAGAGAGAAACTAAAGAACTGATCCCTGAGGCAAGCAGGGAGAAGGCACTGATAGTCCCATCTTCTAGGAAGGCTGTCCAGTCTGAAATTCAAGTTATGTCAAATCCCTTTGGTCCACCCTCTGTAGAGGTATCCAGCTATCTCACCTCGCCATGTCCTATCAAAAATCCCAGTCATATCCCTGAGGTTAAAATTTCCCTATAAAATCTACTTTTGGGTCATCCTATGGTTGCTGCCTTCCTTTGGGCACAGAAATCTCAGTACTCTGCCTCGTAGTGTCTTTCCTTTATGCCCCACGTCATATGGGATCTCTCCTAACTCCACTATGCTTCCCAACCCCACTTCTCCTCCTCACAGCTAACTAACTCTTTTAGGGTGCTAAGCCCCTTTCAGGATTTAGCCTGCCAGCTAAAGGCATACCCCAACCTCATGAGGTGCTCCCCTTCCACTGGGTAATTGTGAGTAAATAGAGTTCCACTCTATTTCATATCTACCATTCCTGGTGTTTGTTGTATCCCTTCATTTTGTCTGTAACCTCTTCCCTAAATAAATCAGCCTTTTGCCAAAGAGAATGGCCATTGGGACTTTTCACATGTAACTGAAACCCACCTTTTGGTGCCTGCCATCATCTGGTGTCTACATCACCCACATCATTTTGGTGCTGAACCAACTCACATCATCCCTATGTACAAAAATTGAGGTTGCCTTGCAGAGTAGTAAAGTAGTTTATATACTTTAAATAATGCACTGAGAATGTGCTAGACTACAATAATCACTGGAGCAATGGAAGTGAAAAGGAAAAAAAAAACATGGGCATGGGCAGAGAAACCTCAGATCCCCTGGGTGATAACTGTGGGAAAGTACCCAAGCTACAAAACCTGTTGGTTTCCCAAATCCATCAGGCCAATTGCTTTAAAAGGTAGAAGGTGAATATGGTTTTCCTCGTGTTAGAAGGAAGTTAGGGAGGGATAGGGACAGATTTGATTAGGATAAGGAACTCCCAGATTAGCAAATTCCCTTTACCAAGGCAGGTTAGCCCCTTCTCTGCAATTTATTATATTAATTGCCTAGAGTATTAAGAATTTAAATGGCTTGCCCAAGGTTACAGAGTTTCACAAATGAAACTTGAGGAAAGGTTGTCTTAGTTTCGAGTCTGGGCATTGTGGAGCCAGCTCTAACCAGCATAGAGAGCCCAAGGTTTAAATTATGGAGTGAGCATTTACAACTCACAAATGAGCAATTACCATTCAAGGTCTGATTTACCATTTTGTCTAGACTTAAGTAACTGTTAATGCTCAGGGGCAGGCACAGTAGACAGAGTGCTCAATGTGGAATCAAGAGGACCTGAATTCAAATGCAACATCAGATACTAGCTGTGGGAACCTGGGCAAATCACTTTCCTGTGTTTGCCTCAGTTTCCTCATTTGTAAAATGAACCAGAGAAGGAAAACCACTCCAGTCTCTTTGCCAAGAAAACCCCATGAGATCAGGAAGAATCAGACACACTAACCAATAAGCAAATGAAATTTGAGAGTGCATGTGCATATGTTTCCCCCTTTTTCCCCATCCCCCAGCCTGGTTGTTAAATATTTACCAGCACACCCTTGCATTGCTGTATAAACACTGCTGGAGCTCAGCAGGACTGCTGTAGAGGTGGAATGACTGATGTCATCACCACCCTGGAGGCCTAGTGACTGGGGGCTAATAATAGCAGTAATAACTAGCATTTGCAAACATTAAGGTTGCAAAGTGCTTTAAATCCATTATCTCGTTTGAGCCTCATACTATCCCTGTTCATGTGATCCAGAAAGAAGCTCCCTGGAGGGAAAGGCCATAGCTTAGAGACGGGTTTGATTTCTCCCCATCCGCCCTAGCTTTATGCACACCTGACTTGCTTTTCTGGATGTCTCACTTTGCTCTGTTTGCACTTTCACTTATCCCTTAGGTAGGTACCAGATGACAGACGCTTTGGACCCCAGCTCCAAAACTTGGAGCTAGGGGAGTCTGGGCAATCTGAGTGACAGCTTCCCCTAATTTAGAAATGAGATGATGAGAATATTTATACCACCAACCTCTCTGGGACATCTGAGATTCCTGCTGGCTCTCCCTTTCCTCCCTGATGTCATCATCGTATTTCTCTTCACACATTTATCTTTCTGTTAAACTGCCTTGCCTACTGTATATAGCTCTGACTGCCCCAAAGGGGAAGGACTCTCAGCTCCCTGAATCCCGGAGTTCCTGCCTCCTCTCTCCTAGTTTCCTAGAGGCAGCTAGGATTGGGAGCCTGGATTTGGGGTCAGGAAAACCCAAATTCAAATCCATCCTCACTTACCAGCTAGGTAGTCTGGGATGGATCACACAAACTCTGTTTACTTAAATTTCTTCAACCATAATTTGTTGTGAGGATCAAATGACACACTATTTGTCCAGGGTCTAACATGGGGCTCATAGGATTAAGCTCATGCTTAATAAATTCCTTCTTCCATCCTCCCTTCCCACATGGCGCATTCTGGCTGTGTGGGCCTCTCAGGTTTCTAGGCAATTCTAAACTATCAGCTACAGAGGTAGTGCTGATCTGCTTTGGTGGAAGGAGTTTCTCATTTGGGAGTTCCTGATCCCAATGAAATCACTGTCTCTTGTCCTTTGTACATGATACATCCCCTTAAAAGAATAGAAACTCCCTGAGCTCAGGGAAGCAGTAAAAGAACATTGGATTGGGGGTCAAAAGACTTGGCTTCGAATTCTGACTCTGCTAGTTATGTCTGACTAGGGCAAGCCATTTAACTCCTTGGGTTCAGTTTCCTTTTCTATTAAAAGAGGTTGGAATATGTGATTTCCAACTTTGTGATCTTTTGACCATTTTATTTTTACTTCCTGTGTCTACTATATATATGTATATATACATATACATGTATATAAACATACATATATGTATGTATACACTGCATATAGAGTTTTAAATTGATTTGAAGAATACTTAGTAAGGATTAAATTTCTGTTTAAATGTGAATTATTATTTTTGGGTGGCACAGTGGAGAGAGTGGAGGATTTAGGAGGACACGAGTTCAAATCTTATTTACATGATCCTGGGCAAATCACCTTATCTTGCAAGGGACCTTAGGAAAGCATTTACGCCACCTCCTTGGTTATTGCAAGTAAAGTATTAGGCAGTTAAGATGTCTTAGTGTCTAAAATGCTAGACGAAGTAAGAAAAAGTTTAAATCTTGTCTCATATAATTAATTAATTAGTTGTATGGGCTCACAGCAAGTCCCCTAAGTCTCTCTGGCTCAGTTTCCTTGTCCATAAAAATGGGGATAATAATATTATCTACAGGATTGTTGTGAGAATCAAATGAGATAATAAATGCAAATATTAATGTGCCAGATAAATGCTTATTATTATTTCTACATTTATTATCTCACAGTTTATAGATAAAACAACTAAAACCCAGAGTTTGTAGTTGGCCTGAGGTTGTAGTTACTAAGTGTTGGTGGTGGAAGGATTAGAATCCCAGACCTAGGATAACTCCCAATTTCTAGCCAGCATGGGAAGGATAATTGGCACTCACTGTAGATAACCAGTTTGCGCTAACAAACAGAAACATGGCGGGCGGCGAAGTGGGCAGCGAGATATGTGTGACAATGCAATAGTTGGTTGGAGCTGGGGAAAGCACAGCTGAGAATGCTGAGTGAGTGTGTGTGTGTGTGCATGTGAGTGGATGGGGAGTAGGGGGTGGCTGCCCAAACTCCTAGGTTTGAAAGCTGTTGCTTTGTGAGGACACGTTGCTCCGCCCCATTATCCTGGCAATTTTCAGGACTGAAAGACTCTAAAGGAGGGAAGGAAGAAGTGGAAGGTGGGAGGAAGCATGTCTCTGTGGAGTCTGCATTTTTGAAGATGATTAAGGTACTGCTAAAAAGAAAAGGGATTTGTAATGGAATCATAAACTGGAATAACCATCTTTCTTCTGTGCCACAGAAATGTCCTATCTCAAAATGAACTGGGACTATTTTGCCTGTTATTCTGATTTTTAAATAGTATCACAGGCTTATAGAAGGGCACTGTACATTTCAAATTGTAATAACAGCCAGTGTTCAAATAGGGCTTTAGGATTTGCAAAGTATGGTGTGTATTTTAATTCATTTGAGTATACATTTTATCTTCACAATATCCCTGTGTTGTAAGTGAGGAAAGATTCCATTATCACCATTTTACAGATAGGAAAAGTGAAGCTCAGGGAGAATAATTAGGCAGAGAATCCTAAACTAGAAAGGCTCTTTCCACCACCCCATGATGCAATTCATCAATGATCTCAAGATTTTTTGATTAGAAGAATTCAATCTAATAGTTGATCAGTCCCTTATCACAAAAGTAATATATAACATTCAAAAATTTTTTTTAAAAAAATATGGGTCTTGAAATATCCCTTAAGTATATATTAGGCTCCTAGTTTGCTGCTGCTTTGTGATTATTGTCTTTTTCTCATATACCTTCTGAAATTTGTGTGTGTGTATGTGTGTGTATACATATATAAACTTTAAAATTTCTGTTTAATGACAAAAACAGAAGTTTTCATGGAATAATGCTTTTCCTAAACAAGGTTATAGCCACAACAAAGCAAATTTAGGAATACTGACACATTTAGGGATTTTTGACTGAAAATCTCCTTATCCAGTGATTTCTCTGGCACTTATCTAGGAGATGGAAAGGGAAACATGAAACAGCAATATGTGGATTTGGTTGTAAGGAAAAGACCACCAGTAGCTGCTGGTCTTTTCATAGAAGCAATGGATGGTGTGCACTGATCTTCTGTAGAGAGTGGGGCAGTGAAAAGAATGTTATATTTGGAAGGAGACTTGCATTCAAATCCTGGTTCTGCCACTTGTCTTTGTGACTATGGACCAAGTGACCACTTCACTTATGAAGTGAGTGGGATTTGAACTGAGTGACCTTTCAGGTTCTTTCCATGCAAAAAATCTATGAACAGGTAGCAAATGGCAGGAGAAGGTTACCTCCAATGATTAATAGCAAGGAACCTCCTCCAAGTGCAAAGTACAACAACCGATTAAAACCACCCCACAATCTCGTGTTTTCTAATGCTTATTTCTTATGCCCCAGGAATCAAATAGTATTCTTGATGTGTTCTTAACCTTTTTGTGTGCCATGGAGAGTCAGTCTGCACCCCTTCTCTGAATGTTTTTAAATACATAAAATAAAATACATAGGATTATGAAGGAAATCAATTATGTTGAAATAAACATGATCCTCTTCCCCCTCAATCCAAGTATATAGACTTTCTGTAATTTATTCAAGGACCTTTTGGTGGAGGGGAGGTCTGTGCTCTAGAATCTAGATCTGGGAACACTTGTGAGGAAGCTTCTATTGCAGAGGCTGAGGGAAGCAGGTGAAAGAAGGCAAGACTGAAAGAGGCTGAGAAAGGTTTAAATTGTCAGGTTGCTTTTTATTTATCATTAATTTGATCATCCCTTTGGAATACTACTCAGAAAAATAAATGTATCATTTAAGAAAGCCCTCTCACAGTTGGGCTAGACATGCTTCGATCCCCTTCTAAGGTGTACACATTGCATACAAAAAGAGTTCATAAAGCAAGGTTAGCCTTTTTTTTTTTTTTTTTTTTGCATGGGGATGGGGGTAGGGAGAAAGGAGATAGGCCAATGTAGTGCATAATTCTTATCATTTCTCAAAAAATACACAGATGGATGTATACCTGTTTGCCAAGATAGTGCCTAGAGTTTTATTCACTTCAATCTACTCCAGAAAGTTAAACCATTCCCTAGTGGAAGCAAAGGGCACTTCCGCCTTCTTTTTCCTCTTCCTCCTCTTCTTCTTCTTCATCTTCCTCCTCCTCCTTCTCCTCTTCTTCCTCACCAGCCTCCATCCCTGCAGGTAGAAAGTTACCAGCAGGGGTAGGCAGGTTAAAAAACAATAACAAAGAAACAAAGAAGATCCCCAACAGCTCTTCTCCTGCAGACCTGAGCTGCAGAAAGCAGTGGTTTGTCTCAGTGTTTTCCAGGCGTCCAGATTGTTGCTTGTGCTTTTTGAAGGTAGAAAGTTACAGTAAGATTGAACTGAGCGGGGGTTTGTATTGCTTCTGCAGCCTGCCCTCCTGCCTGTCTGCCTGCCTCAGGTTCCCAGACAGATTCTGTTCTGAGGGGGAGGACTCCAATTAAATCCGTCCCTGTTCTGATCACTCCATTGGTATGAGACTGACCCCAGTGCATTTCTCAGGACTAAAAGACTTGGGGAAGACTTAGGGGGAAGATTTTCCAGGGTTTTCTTTTGGAAGCTTACCATTGTGTAAAATGTATACAGTCTTTGCAAAGAAGTACATCAAAATTTCCAGACCAGATTTGCTTTCCTTGGTTCTGGGAGATGAGACTGGCAATGTTTTCTCCTTACAACCTGGTCTAAACCCTGATTCTTCCTGGGCAAGTGGACAGTGGTGGTCCATTGTAAGGCTGAGTCCTATATGTTCATGCACACATGCCCTATAATGGTTATTCATCTTCTATGAAGGGTTCTCGGGCAGTAGACCTGTCAAACCCTCTGCAATGAATAGAGTGGGATGTGGCCCCATCAGCTTTTTGTGAAACTCAGAGGCCTGGGATGTTCTGAAGACATTTCCTTTCTGAAGATTTGGCGAAGCTTCCTCATCAGCTGACAGCTTGAGGAAAGAGATGTGGAAGCCTTTGGTAATTACAGAGAGGAGCCCTAATTGCTCATTCTCCCCTCCCACTCTTTTTGGTGCGTTTGTAGTCACTTAGAAACTTGGGGCCTGAGCTCTCGGGTCTGAGGGGTGAGCCTGGACCACGAGGCTCAGCTCTGGACAACACAGAAGAGCCCGCTACAACTATCCAGTTGGAACGGATGCTAAGACAGCGGCTAATGGGCCACAGGTATGGGCTAAGAGCAACTTCCAAAAGCAGAGAGCTTCTGAAATCGTCAGCCCGAGCTTCCTCTGAGACAAGGTTCAGTTGACAGCTGTTTTAAATGCTTCGCTATCGGAAGGTTGGGAGAACTAAGTACTGAAACTGGATGAGACAAAGTTGGATTAGAGGAAAGGGGAAAGTGCTTGCGTGGGACTTTGAAAGATATGGGAATGAGTCATCATCTTTTTACCAGTATGGACCCCCCACCCCCGAATCCTCTGGCAGTCTGGGAAAATCTTGGAGTGGCTCTTCTTGGGCACCAGGCAGCTGGCACAGCTGTAGTAAAAGGGCAAAGAACAAACTCTGGACTCATGCAGTAGTGGGCAGAGGGCTGAGGAACTCGGCCCTTGGAGGAGGAGGTGGAGGGAGCTAGAAAGAGACTCAGCCAAGCTTCCAGGTTCAGTGTTTCCCAAACAGCTCCTGTGTTCTTGGTACACTCCCTCAGGGATCAGAGTGACAAATGAAACAGCAATTAGGGTGTCAAGTCTGTACTAATAAGCCAACTTTCATCACGCTATGTTCTTAGAGACAGGTTCTTTGGAAGCTGTTGCTGGCACTTGGAGTCCCATGATTTTTAGCTGAAACCTCCTAAGTTCTGAGGTGCAGTGCCCTGAGATGAGAGACATACCTTTCACCAGCTCAGCTCAGGCCATAGGGAAGCTGGTGCAGATAGCAAGAAGCAAAAATTGTGCTAAGGTTCCTGTGAGATCTAGGGGATCTGGGTTTGACTTCGGGAGTATTTCCTGACAGCTGGAAATGGGTTTGCTGAGGTATATCTGGGGCTCTCTTTTCCTGTAGATAAGACCAGCTCTTCTCTTCTTCCTGGGATGGGTTCAAATGTAGTCCTGTCTGTAGGCAAATGGAGAAACGGGGTTGACTATGGTGGTTCTACTTGAATCTACTTCGCCACCTTGATCAAGTATGACTAAGCCAATTTCTTGGTTTCAGGGTGCTTTTTTTTTTTTTTTTCTAAATGTGTCAATGAAATCTATATAATTCCTGCTCCAAATTCTTCAGAAAATTCCTGATGTTATTTCAGGTTACCTGGGTGACACCTAGAATTGGATCTTTTATTCTTTTAAAGGGATAAATTTTATTTTTAGATTATGTCATTGGCTTGGACCTGGAGAGACATTTCTCCCTCTTTCTTTCCCCCTTCTCCTTTCCTTTCTCTGTCCACCTCTGTCTCTCTGTAATGTTCCCTCTTTGTTTATCTGTATCTTTCCTTTCTGTCTCTCTCTTTTTTCCCTCCCCCCTTTCTTCCTCTGTCCATCTCTAAATTTCCCTGTACCTTTGCCTCTCTGTCTCTGTCTCTCCCTTTCTCTGTTTATCTCTAGCTTCCTGTCTCTTTGTCTGTTTCTGTCTGCCTTTCTAAAAGGTCCTCCATGGTCACCATTTGAAGGAACACTCTTTCTCTTATTTTGATACATGATTCTAATCTCCCATCGATCCCTTTTGTATTTGCCATTCTAAATATCACTTGCATATTTGAAAGACCGCCCTTTTGAAAGTAAGAAATCCCTAAATAACACATTCCAATAGCCTCTGAGTAATTTAGTTAAGAGGTGATGAAAGTGATGAAGTAACAAGGAATCCTTCTACTAGAAGATTCTCAAGAAGTGACCTTAGTCCATCCACCTAACTGAGGTGGGAGACATAGGAGAGGGAAGCATTTTCAGGAAGTAGTCTTGGTTAGCCTGCGACAGTGGCAATACATTCTGAGGTTTAGCACTGAAGACAGCAGCTCTTAAAATGTTAGCCTTCAGAAGGTTCTGTCTCAGCACTTTACCTTCAGAAGTCATGGTTAGTAACTTTAGGATCCTTTGGAAGATTCTTCTCCTTCATTTAATTAGCACATAGTCTGGCATGGTTCTAATTCACTAATATCCATTTTAACTGACACAAAACATTTAATGCTGGGTTTGGAGTAGGAGGATCTGAGTTCAAATCCAACTCTACCACTTACTACTACTACTACTAATAGTAGTAATGTTAATAGTAATATTTATGTGCTTCACTTTAAAGTCCACTAATTGTTTTATGGTTGTTTTTTTTTTTTCCTGGCACTGGAATTTCATTGGTATAGGGGACATTACTTTGAACCTCACAACAGCCCTGTGAGGTAAGTACTACAGGTATCCTACAGGTAGGAAATGGAAGCTCAGAGAGGAAAAATGATTTGCAGGTGGTCATCCAGCATGTAAGTGTCAGAGGTTGAATTAAAGGTCTTCCTGACCATCACTCTTCCACTGGACCACACTGTTTCTCTCACTTTCTATGGCATTATGGGGCAAGTCACTTTATCTTCCTCTTCCTCTGCAAACTGAGGAGGTTGGACCAAATGACCTTTAAGACCCCTCAAAGTTCAAGGCTCTGGTCCTACTCCCAGGGGGATTCTCTGACTCACTTTCTCTTTTCAGTGACTGAATCAAATGATTGTCTCTTAGATTATTCTCTCTTTCCTGCTAGAATCTGGCTCAGTATGCATGAGGGAGAAAAGAAATTTATCATTCAATCTTTTTATATAATATGAATATGTATGTATATATATATCTTTGTACTTGGATATATCTGTGATCTTACCATTGTGGGTACTTCCTCCTGGTTATACATAAAATGTGTGTGTGGTGTGCGTGTGTGATATGGCTATATATAGACACACCACACACACACACACACACACACACATATACACATCAGATACAGATGCTTACTTAACTTTTAGGGAAATTTCCCAGCAGTATGATGCAGTGAAAACAGTGTGTATATTTGGAGTGAGAAGATCTATATTAGAATCTTGGCTCTATTCCTATGGGACAGTGGCCAAATCACTCAATCCCTCTGGTCTCAGTTTCCTAATCTGTTAAAAAAATGGCATCAGACTAGCTGTAATCTGTGACCTCATGAACCACATCTCTTTTTGTTATCTCCCAATAATTTAATCCATATCAGAACTGTCTCTAGTGATAGGTCTGGAATGTGTTCATATTAAAAAGAGCCTTCCTCCCTCTAGAGCTATTTATTTAAAAAGATGATGATCTCAGAAATCCATTCTAGTTCTCTATCACCAAATACACTTAATCCAGGGCTTCCTTTACCCAGTCAAGATCATTTTGTTCTCACAGTGAATAGGGCAACCTTTGCCATTAGATCTTCAACTTTTTGTCTTCCTGTTAATGAGTAAACCAGTTAGTGTAAAGGGTGAGAGGGCAAACCAGTCTACGGATTCCCCAAAGTGATATTTTAACGTCAGATTGGTCTCTCCTCTTCTCAATCCAAATTGATTCCTTGACCTCAACTGCCCACGCTTAGCTGATTTATAGAGGCAAGGAATGCTAAATAATTTTAACATTAGCCTGACTAATGAGAAGTAAGGACATTCCGATATTCCTCCCTCTCCAAATAACATTACATGTTCCAAAAGTAAATGAGATTGACTTCTGGATTATCTGCTGCTTCTCTGCTATAGTCCTCCCTATTAGAATGGGTAATGGAGCTTTGACTATTGAGCTTACTGAGGAGGGGAGAGGGCTTTTGGGGGTATCCATAAGACTCACTGTTTCTAAAATGATCAGGATAAAAAAGATTTGAAATGTTAAAGTCTTTCTTTAGAAGAGTCAGAAATTCTCAGGCAATACTGAAAAACATCACCAAGAACTTGTGGGTATGCCTCATGACAGTAGAGGGGGGACAATTCTTGGGGACTTGAATATCAAATCTAGTGGCTGAACCGGTGCTCTAGTTCTGTTTTCCTGGGGTGTTATATTTTTCTGAGGCCATGCAGGCTAGGGGGTAATGGCTGGGTTTGGGAAGTGGCTGCCATACCCTGAATTTCCCCTCCACTTTGACTTCATCTGCCCCCTTATGCCCCTCCTCATTCCTTCCCTCCTCCCCTTTGGAGCAGTGTTCCGAGGACATGAGGTTCTGCCTCAGGGTCAGAGTGGACACTGGGCCCACCTGTGCCTACAGACTACTAATGGAATTGCTTCTAGGCTGAGAAAAGTATAAAACAATTGTTATTTGGGGCAAGTTCAGAATTAGGGGGAGCAATAGTCTTTGAGTAAGTGATATGTTTCATCTCATTGCATAATATTACAGCATCATATTGTGTGTATAATAGATGTACTGTATACATACATACATAATATACACATATCTATATACACACATATACATATAGATGCAACCATGGCTCTCCACCCCCAACCTGTCATAACTGTAACTGCCATTTTAGAGAACCACAAAAAAAAAAAAAAAAAAAATCGCTCTTTTTGGTCCAAATTGTAATCCTGGGGCATTAATTCTGAGCCATGAGAAACTGCACCATACATTTTGGGGTTTAGGAGAAATGCTATTTCCTGCAGGGACTCGGCGCAGTCCTCGCCGATGGCCCTATGGCGGGGGAATACTCTCCGTGCTTCTACCAGAGGAGAGAAACTGTCTTTCTTCTCCAAAGAGCTGAGGTGCCATTCTCAGTGGCTGCCAGAGAGAGACAAAGACTCCCCAGGCATTTGGGAAGAGAGTCGGGGAATTAGCAGGTAGCTTAGGATCTTCTGAAATCAGCTGGAGATCCATTGGCTCTGGTAGGATCACTTGGTATTTGGTATGTTGTTAGATAAAGGATTAGACAGTGCTACCCTCAGAGGGAAAATTTAAAAAGGAAACCTCCCCCAATCGCACCCTCTGCCCTTCCCGCCCCGCCCCCAACACCCTATCTACCTGGAATCACTGGTTTCTGCCAGTCGATTGTTCATGATCCCAAGAGCCCCCACACCCCCCGAGAAGCCATTCTGCCGGGTGTTGACACAGACATTTCGGGGATAGCCGTTGGCCGTCTCCGACAGCTGCTTCTGCAGGAGGGCCAGGGAGACTTTGTTGGAGGCAATCAAATCCCTCATAGAGATCATCTCTCCCGAGAGCCTCCGGCCTTCCGCGTCACTATCATTGTGCCCGTCGGCCTCCATGGCGTTGAGGTGGTGGCGGAAGCGGGAACCAGGGGTAATGGCGTTGCGCCTTCCCAGGCGGGAACTGGGCCTCCGGCACCTGTTGCAACATTGGCAGCTGAGTTTCTTCAGCATCCAGTTCAGAACCTGCTTGATGATGATGGAAATGACGTTGAAGAGGGAATAGATGCAGCAGACTCCCATGAGGATGAAGAGGAAGTTGCCCAGCCTGTAGAGGCCCTGGTTGCGGTAGGCCTCCTGCTGGCTGCTGACCAGGTCCCCAAAGCCGATGGTGCTAAAAGTCACAAAACAGTAATAGAGGGAGTCCATGTAGTCCCAGCCCTCCACGCTGGTGTACATGGCAGAGGCACAGCAGGACAGGAGGATGGCGAAGATGCCCAGGATGAGCATCACGTGGTAGACGGAGGGCTTCCAGCCCACCAGACTGTCCGCCTCCGACAGGGCCGAGCCGCGCCGGAAGGTCGGGGGCAGCAGACCGCTGCGGCGCAGCTGCCGTTCGTGGCAGGCCCTCATGATGAACGCCAGCAGCGAGATGATCCGCTCCAGGAAGAGGTTAAAGAAGAGGATGGTCCCCGCACAACCAAACAGGCCGTAGGCGATGAGAAAGGCCTTCCCGGCCACGGTGGAGGGCGTGGTCATGCCAAAACCTGCAAAGACGGAGCAGACGTCGGTGAAAGGGGCCTGGTTTCTGGCTGCCGCCTCCCGAGGGCGCCAGCATCGTAAGCCCCGCCTTCCCTCCCCCAGCAGCAGGTGAGTGGTTCAAGGCGACGGCTCAACCTGCACCAGCATAGCTGTGGGCGGCCACTTGGGCCGTGTATCATTGGCTGCAGTGGCAGCTCCTATGGGACGTTGGGGGGTCTTTTGGCCTCTCTTCATTCTGACTCCTCCCCATCTCAACCCCAGAGGAATTTGCCCCCAGTATTATAATTCTCAATTACGGTTCTGACCAATCAGTCGATCAACCAAGTAACCAACAGTAAATGTCGGCTACGTTCTAGTGTTAAAAAAAAAAAAAAAAGGAAAGGAAAGAAAAAAAAGATAATATAGCTCATGCATAATGAAATGGACATTGGGAGTGGAAGTTCTATGGGCAAGTCAGTCCCTGCCCTCCGGGAGCTTACAACTTGAATAGGGGAGACAACTTGCAAACATAAATACAGAGCAAGCTGTGTACGAGATAAATAGGAAATAATTAACAGAGGAAAGGCGCCATTATTAAGAGAGGTTATTTCCCCCAAATGACCAAAATGACACTTCCCCAAGTCTTCCCCATATTTGGGCAGTCACTGAGATGGGGACTAAATTCTATGTGGGACTTGGTGTTCTCTTAAATCAGAAAAAAGGATTCTTGAAATCGGTAATAACTGTATTATCAGTCCCTGATATATGGTTAGCAAGCAATACCCTGAAAAATTAAATACCCAGTTGTTCCCCAGGGCAGCTTGATCCTGATCTTTGCCTTGAGTTTTAATATACAGTCTAGCTCAAGGTACATGGAAATCCTCATCTAATATGTACGGTTGATGGGCTTTTTTTTTGAGGGAAGGCAAAAAGCACTGGATTTGGTATCCAAAGACCCGAGTTGAAGTACCAATCCAGCCACTTCACTAATCTGTGAGCAAATCATTTAATCATTCTTAGCTCAAATCTGGCCTTAAACACTTACTGTGTGACTCTGGGTCACAGTCATTTAGCTCTATTTGCCTCAGTTTCCTCATCTGTAAAATGAACTGGAGAAGGAAATGGCCAACTAATCCAGCATCTTTATCTAGAAACCCTTAAATGGGGTCACAAAGAGTCAGGCAGGACTGAAAAATGACCAAATAAAAATAAGTTTTACATCTATTTAAAACCATCAGCAAGCATCATATGTAATGGGGACAAACTAGAACCATTCCCAATAAGATCAGGAGTGAAACAAGGCTGCCCACGGTCACCATGATTATTTAATATTGTATTATAAATGTTAGCTTTAGCAATAAGAGAAGAAAAAGAGATAAAAGGAATCAGAGTAGGTAATGAAGAAACCAAATTATCACTCTTTGCAGATGACATGATGGTATACTTAGAGAACCCTAGAGACTCAACTAAAAAAACTACTAGAAACAATTCACAACTTTAGCAAAGTGGCAGGATACAAAATAAATTCACATAAATCCGCAGCATTTTTATATATTACCAACAACGTTCAGCAGCAAGAGATACAAAAAGAAATTCCATTCCAAATAACGGATGATAGTACAAAATATTTGGGAATCTATCTTCCAAGGGAAAGTCAGCAACTATGTGAACATAACTCCAAAACACTTTCTATACAAATAAAGTCAGACCTAATCAGTTGAAAAATATCAAGTATTCATGGGTAGGCCGAGCGAATATAATAAAAATGACAATACTACCCAAATTTACTTATTTAGTGCCATACCAATCAACCTCCCAAGAAATTATTTTACAGATCTAGAAAAAATAGTAGCAAAGTTCATTTGGAAGAACAAAAGGTCAAGGATTTCAAGGGGATTAATGAAAAAAAAAGGCAGATAGATGAAGGTGGCCTTGCTGTACCAGATCTAAAACTATATTATAAAGCAGCGGTCATCAAAACCATTTGGTACTGGCTAAGAAATAGATTAGTCAATCAGTGGAATAGGATAGGATATCAGGACAAACTAGGCAATAACTATAGCAGTCTATAGCAGACCCCAGCTTTTGGGGTAAGTACTCACTATTTGACAAAAACTGCTTGGAAAATTGGAAACTAGTGTGGAAGAAATTAGGGCCTGACCCACATCTAATACCACATACCAAGATAGATCTAAATGCGTTCATGATTTAGACCTAGAGTGATATTATAAGCAAATTAGAGGAACAAAGGATAGTTTAACTCTCAGACCTGTGGAGAAGGAAGGAATTTGTGTCCAAAGAAGAACTGGAACTCTTAATTGAACACCAGACAGATAATTTTGAATATATTAAGTTAAAAAGTTTTTTGCAAACAAAACTAATGCAGACAAGATTAGGAGGGAAGCAATAAATTGGGAAATCATCTTTATATTTAAGGGTTCTGATAAAGGTCATTTCTAAAATATATAGAGAATTGACTCATTATAAGAATTCAAGCAACTTTCCAATCAATAAATAGTCAAAGGATATGAACAATTTTCAGATGATGAAATGACTATTTCTAGGCATATGAAAAGGTGCTCCAAATCATTATTGATCAGAGAAAGGAAGGAAAGGGACCCACACGTGCAAGAATGTTTGTGGCAGCCCTTTTTGTAGTGGCTAGAAACTGGAAACTGAAGGGATGCCCATCAATTGGAGAGTGGCTGAATAAATTTTTGCATATGAATGTTATGGAATATTATTGTTCTGTGAGAAACAACCAGCAGGACGATTTCAGAGAGGCCTGGAGAGACTTGCATGAACTGATGCTGAATGAAATGAGCAGAACCAGGAGATCATTATACACGGCAACAACAAGACTATATGATGATCAATTCTGATAGGCATGGTTCTCTTCAACATTGAGATATTTCAAACCAGTTCCAATTGTTCAGTGAAGAAAGCCATATGCATCCAAAGAGAGGGATATGAAATGTGGGCCACAACATAACATTTTCATGCTCTCTATTGATGTTTGCTTGCATTGTGTTTTCCTTCTCAAGTTTTTTTTTTTCTTTTAGATCCAGTTTTTCTTGTACAGCAAGATTATATGTATAAATATGTATACAGATAAAAAAAAATAAAAATAAGCTTTAGCCAACTCACTTTAACTCATCAGTAAAATGGGCCTGACACTACAACCTAATTGTACCATACTGTCAAAATAAGTGCTTTTTATTATAAACTACAAAGTACAACAGGAATATAAGCTATTATGCTGTCACCCTGCTGAAATCCTACTCTGATGTCTCAAACTATGGCATGGAAGTATCCTTGTCCTATCAGACTAGAAAGGTTTTAAATAAAGCCCATTGCTAGACTATATAGAAATATATTTCTTGTGAGAATGATGACTCTGTGTGCTTGGAGTTTGTACTTAGAGTGGAGAGGCTTATCTCCAGAATGTTATGGTTGCTATTTTTCTTTGCAGCAGAAATAAATTAAGACTGAATTTTCTGCTTTTTGACTTTCCATTTCCTGACTCCTCTGCTTCTGAGACCTAACCTTCTGGAGGGACTCCCAAGTACATTGCTATTTTGTGTATGTATTTGGAATTCACATTTTACTGGAGAATTTATTAAGTTGTTCCTGGAATGATTTATCACACAGTGTTAACTGGCTGATACCTCCTTGTGACTACTAGGATTCAAGTTTACCATGATTGTAAGAATAAAATCATTGCTATACACTGCATATCAGAAAAAAAAAAAGAGTTCATCCAGAACTATGTAATAATGATGACCAACCCTAGACCTAGAGAAGAAATGAAAAAAAATGCACCTTCCCTCCTCTATGTGGAACAATGTCCATATTGTTATACCTTGCTTAGTTTTACTGAAAAATTTTTTGCCCCTCCCCCTTTTTATGTAACATGGGGTGGCTGTCCAGGAAGGGAGGAGAGACATATTTGGAAATAAAAATGATATTAATAGCAAATGAGCTGAATGATTCTAGAAAAACATGGAAAGATTTATTTACATGAAATAATGAAAAGTAAAATGAGCAGAACCAAAAGAACACTGCAATATTGTTTTAAGAACAACTTTGAACAAATAATTATTTTGACTATTATAAATGCCCAAATTGGACTTATAAAGGATGAATGAAGGAAGATCCTATCAGTACCTAGAAAAAGAACTGATAAATAAAAATTGTACATATATACATATATATCTATATATATCTGTTTGTATAGATGCCTACTTGTGTCTAATGATAGCAATCTCTAAAGGGGGAAGGGCAGAGAAGAAAAAAAGAAAAAAGAAAAAAATGTGCAATCTTTTTTTATGGAAATCCTTGTTTTATTCCATAAATTTAAAAAATAAAGAAAAAAAGATACCAATAAATTTTTTTAAAAAAAGAAACCAGTTCTGAATAAGCATAAAATAATTGACTTTTCAATATGCAGTTTTTAATATACAAAATTATTTTTTCAGGGAACCAAGGAGGCATAGTGAATAGAAAGTCAAACCTAGAGTCAGGAAAACACTTTATTTGCCTCAGTTGCTCATTTGGTAAACTGGAGAAAGGAAAACCTCTAATATCTTTGCCCAAATGGGGTCATAAAGAGTCAGACGTAATTGAAAACAACTGATCAACAAGTGAGCTTTGGGAAAAACATTCTTAGTGAGACCACCAGTCACTTTATTAAATAGACAAATATACAAAATATATTTTAATATACAAAACAAAACTTGAATCTTCTTGTAAAATCAAGATAGTTGACTAAGTAGCTCCCAAATAGAAGAAGCTGGTGAACCTGTGATTTCATTGAACCACTTTTTTTGGTAGCAGGAGAGGCTGCTTTAGATTCTTTTTATTTCTTTTATTTTTTGGGAAGGCAATTGGGATAAAGTGACTTGACCAGGATCACACAGCTAATAAGTATGAAGTGTCTGAGACTGGATTTAAACTCAGGCCCTCCTAACTGCACCACTGCTTTAGATTTAAAGGAACATGCTAATAGACCTATTCCTGACTGGGCTTTGTTCTCCATTCTCTTGATCTCAGTCTCTATTGCTTTCAAAAAGCCTTTTGTTTCTTTTCTCACACTTTCTGAATTTTATATCAATACCTTGATTAGACTAGGTTCCAATATATTAGCTCCCAACAGGCTTCTTTTGCCTGACTAAGCTGCTTTGTCTGCTAGAAACAAAGGATGAGAAACTCAGGATCAGCATATTGTCAACTCCAACAATCTGCATGTCTTATTGTCCCTGATCTTGGGATTTGGACAACCACCTCATTATACTGAACCTGTCTTCCAAGGCACATTTATCTGCAGAGATGGGCTCTGCTCTAGGGAGCATCAAAGGGTTTTCCTTGCAGTTCCAAAGCCAAGCAAGACTATAGAACTCTCTCAACCACACAGATTGACAGAGAAAGCTAAGGCAGGAAATTTAAAGGATTGTGCCTATGGATTTGAAGTCATCGGATCAAAGCATAGGGACTTCTGAGAAGGAGAAAGACCTTCCATGGCCAATTGGAAGAGTTCATCCAGTCAACTCATGACCTTCAGTCTCTTACCTTTGCTGGCATTTTAGTAGCAAGGTGAGCATCTTTTGGGGGCACTGGTCAGGTCTAAGGATAAGCACTGATTGAGGTAAAATGACTGAGGAGCAGACAGTGATTAGAACAGAGCCACTGTAACAAGTGTCTGGACCCCGGACAGAATCATGGCACTACTCAACATCTTAAGGCCTCTAAGTAACTGCCATGTTGTTGTTCTATCATTTTAGTCACATCCAACTCTTCATTGACCCCGTTTGAATTTTTCTTGGCAAAAACATTAGAGTGGTTTTCCTTTTCCTTCTCCAGTTCATTTTACAGAGGAGGAAAATAAGGCAAATAAGGTTAAATGACTTGCCCAGGGTCACCTAGTTTGTAAGTGTCTGAGGCTGAGAATGGAACTTGGGCAGGTGAATGCTCTTGCCTCCAAGCCCAGCATCTCCAACTGTGACCATCCAAGAGTTGGCTATTGCTATTATTTCCTCCTTAGCACTACCTCACAGGGAGTAGTAGGACATTCCTCTGTGTGAATTATCCAAATTTCACAGATTGTTTCCATCCTATTCTGGAAAAAGCCTTCTCTTTTCTTGATTCCTGCTGTGTTTCCTAATTAATCTTTCATGTAATTTTAGAATAAATCTTTAAGTGAAGTAATTAAAATATATGTCAATGAGAATAATATCAACTCTGATTCACCTATTCACATGACTACAAGCTTTGATAACTCAACCTACCTTATTTTATCCATGTCTGGAATGCGAACAGTAGGAGGGAGCTGGAATGTAGTTGGAGCTTGGAAGACTGACTTGTCCCCTCACCACAAAATATGTACATTGTTATAGGACTTCTTTTCCTACCCCAAATCCCCTTTTGTCCCTGCTCCATCTTCTGGGTACAATGCAAACCCAATGTAATATCATGCAAACTCAGATCTTACACATACCTAAAAAAGGACTTGACGTTGCCATTAAAATATTGGCAAAGGTAAACAGTTGAACCACATGAGACTTTGACTCTATTTTAATTTCCATTTTTGCTCCTGCTGTCATTCCCCTCCCCACTTCAAAAGTCCTGTAAAATTAAAGATTGATTTGAATCCCATTTTGCTAAGATAATCAAGGTAGATTTCATATTCCCTTTTCTATTCCTTCCCCACATCCTAGAGAAACTTGCCTAAATGTCAAACTTTTGTAGTTAATTCCTCCTTTATAAACTCACCCATCACCTACTTTTCCAGATAAACTTGATAAACCTAAAGGTCAAATCCCATTGATTCTCTTTGCCTGGAAATCTCTTCAAGTCTTGGCTAAGGTTAAGAGGGTTTCAGAAGGGGAGGTCCAAATGATGAAATCTCACTGCTGACCCTGTAATTGATAGCCAATCAGAAGACATACCTGTCATTGCTTGAGATTTTACCAGATCATCTAGTTGTTATAAAAGATTGTAGGTCCTCATTCGAGGTCTTTGGTGATTGAGAGAGGTCACTAATCTAATTTATTGGTTACTGCTTGCCTATTAAATTGATCATGCTCTGTACTTTGTCTCTCAGTTTACTTAAACTTTCAAATGTAGCATCCAAACTGTCTGTCCTGAAGACTCTTCATATTGTCTGGGAAAACTCTCAGCTCAGACCCAGCTCTTTAAGAATACGTTATCCTTACCAGTTACAAGAAAAACAGGTAGTTTATTGTCAAGTCAACTCAACAAGCACTTAGTATATGCCGGGCACTGTGCTGAGCAATGTGAATATGAATGTAAGTTGAAAGAAAGATAAATGTCCTTCCTCAAAAAGCTCATCTAAATTAGGAAAAAAGCACATATACGGAGGCTTAGGAGCATGTGGAGTGAGAGGATAGTAAGAGTATGGTGGAGAGAGTCTGGAGAGGAATGAAGACATGGATGGACTGAAAACTCCCTTTGAAATGGAGGTTCTGGGAGGAATTGACCACTCAGAAGAAGGGAAGTCAGGGGTGGAATGAATTTCCAGAACAAAAAGGCTGTTGGGCTTTTTCTTGGACTACCAAGTATGGGGAGGGAGAAGGGAACAAGCATTTATTAAATGTCTGCTTTGTGTTAGGCACTATCTTGAGCATTTTACAGATCTGAGCTCTATAAGATAGGTAAGGCCTTTTATTATCTCTACAGATGAGAAAACAGAGCTGACAGAAGCTAGTGCTCAGGGTCACACAGCTGCTAAGTGTGGAGGATTCTGATTCCAGTGTACCATCCAGAGGTCTCTGGGGAGTCAGGGAGGATGCACCTGTCATTTGAGCCCCTGGGCAGGACCCTAGGCCTGGTTTTCTTTTCTTTTGTTTTTTTTCCCCCTGAGGCAATTGGGGTTAAGTGACTTGCCCAGGGTTACACAGGCAGTATTAAGTGTCTGAGGTCGGATTTGAACTCAGGTTCTTCTGTCTTCAGGGCTGGTGCTCTATCCACGGTGCCATCTAGCTGCCCCACTGGGCCTGGTTTTCTAGAGATAAATCTGCTATGGGCAAGGTATCCTAATGTAGGGAGGTCATAGCTTCAAGAAGACTATTAGAAAATGCACACCTTCTCTGTGAAAACTCTTTTTTCAATTCTTTGGTTCTCCAGTAACAAGAGGTTCATATCCAAGAGCAGGATATTTTGTTTATAATGTGATTTAGTTGCCATCCAATATTTGCAGAAAGCAGATTCAGTTTGTTGCTTTGACAAAAACTGTGTAACTCCTTCCCATGATTTTCCTGGTGTTGCCTTCTTAAACAAAGAAGCACCTGTAGCACTATAGGTAATACTGTAATTATTATACTGTAATACTTCATCAGGGATTTCAGAGACTCTAAGGCGGCTTGTTGGCAAACATTCTGATTCTGAGCTTCAATTGCACAACAAAGCCAAGATCCTAGAATTAGATCCTGCTGTCTAATTTGACTCTGGAACTTAAGAAATCAACTTTAATGACATATTTCCCTCCATAGATGTAAGCTCTCTTGCTATAGCCCTTAGCAAAATGAAAGGAGGAAACTGCAGAAAAGCATCCCTACAGGCAAGGCGTTAAATGTGATATTGAACAGAAAAACAGTAGGATGGGTCAGAGAACATTTATCCATTTATCTCTCCATCTGAGGATGATGGAAGCTGTAGAAAGAGAGGCAGCAGGAAGGATCAGAAAACATCTATCCCTCCACCCATCCATCAAAGTATAATGTAAGTTGCAGAAAGAGAAGCTTCAGGGAGAGTAAGAGAACATCCATCCATCTATCCATCAGTCCATCTATCCCCACATTCACATTCACCCATTCAAATATGATGGAAGTTGCAGAAAGAATTAAAAGTTTGATGCCAGGAAAAACTTCTAAATATTAGGCCTATGTCAAAGTGAATTATGTTGTTTGGGGAAGTAGAAGATTCTCCTTTGCTAGAGATTTTTAAGCTGGATAATTATCATGTATATTGTAAAGAGGATTCTAGTTCAGACATAAGTTGTATTATATGGCTTCTGAATTCTCTTCCTAATTGGTTTCTGTGAAAAAAAAAATTAAGAGCCTTATCATCAAGGGACTTACAACGGGTGGCAGGACCCCAAAGGGTAATGTGATAAGATTCAGAGGAGCAGAGGCACTGTGGCTGCAGTAATAGAGAAAGGCTTCATATAGTGGATGGTATTTAATCTGAGAGATGGACATAAGAATGCTCCTGGAGGAGGGAGTAGCAGAAAAAAAGGCATAGCCTGGAAAGGATAAGGAATATTAGACTAACAGGGAGAAGTCAAGTTTATTGGCAAGTAGGGTTATTTGGGGTACATGTAAGGAAACACCAAAAGAAAATCTGGTAAATCTAGTGGTAGCAACAGAAATAGCAGACTGGTTCTTTGTCTAGGGTGCAGTGTGAAACTGAAATCAGCACTCAATATCTAGGGAATCAAGGAACTAATGGGCATCTCTGGAGATTTATTACAGAACTGCACCCAATATCTCTTATAGAGTCTGGTTTTGCTGAAATGTAACAATCCTGGACAGCCTGGGGACAGTGAAGAAAACCACTCAGAATGTACATCCTTATGGTTTTAGGGACAGGATCCCCCCTTTCTCAGAAACCAACCAA